>CM043020.1:23625089-23667407 GCA_023690525.1 Holotrichia oblita
ATCCTCTCCGCCTTCATCCTTATTATATGTTCATACCAATTCAACTGTTTCCTTCTTATTTTCCTTATTAGTGGTTCTTGTTTTGTTATTGCTCTAATATCTTCATTTATAATCCCATTCCATCTCGTTTCCCCGCTATTCTTCTTAAATGTTTCATCTCCATTGCATTTATCTTTGATTCGACTTTCTTCCGCAATGTCCAGTTTTCATGTGCATATGTTGTTATTGGAATTGTTATTGTATTGTAAATTTTTACTTTTGTATCCATTTCAACATCTCTGTTTTCTAGAATTGTCCTATTTAATGAGTAGTATATTCTCGCTGATTTATTTTTGTCTGTTTGATAGTTTTCTATCTCCAATATCTTGTCTTTACGCTTAATTTCTTTGTTAGCTGCATTGTTTCGATTCTCATTTACGCATATAACAGGCTACTCACTTTTACTGGTTCCATATTTTTGTATCCAACTACTGTGCTGAGCTGATTAGTTTGTCTGCTTAATTATTCTGTCCATCATTAGTAAGAATAAAAGTGGGCTTAAACTGCTCCCTTGCTTTAATCCTTTTTTTTTTAATTTTGAATCCTTCCGATTTTTACCTTGCAAATTTGTATCCTGAATCTGACTGTCTCATATATGTATGTTTCTAGTGGCATCTATAAGGGTTTTAGAGATCTCCATTTCCTTTAAAGCTTCCCATATTTCTCGTCTATCTATCTATCTATCGGCCGCCTTTAGATCGATAAACACTAAGAAAATTTCGTCTCCTTCTTCGATGCTGTTCGAATTTAATTATATTTTTTAACTTATTTTATTAATGATATTTTTACGAAGTTTGTGAGGGTATAGAAAAATTGGAAGACTTATAATTATAATAGAAAAGCCAAGGAACGATTTGAGATCTACTTAAAGAATCAACGACTAAATGTATATACAAGCATTTAGAAAGTTATAAAATATCTAAGAATGCAAACACACATTCATCAAAGTGAATAGGATCAATATGTCAAATGGGTAGAGAAAATAATAAATGAAGCGCCTAAAGTAATCAATCAATTTAACATGATCAACCAATAAATAAGAAAAAAAAAGAACAAGAGGTTAAAAAAATTGCAAAGAGATATTGGAAAAACCAAACAAAGAAGAGGAACAGGCAACTCTGCAAGAGTGTATGCTTGTGTAGGACATATCTCGAAGAAAGACGAAGCAGTAAAGAGCAAACACAAATTCAAATTACTAAATAAAAGAAGTGACAAGCTAGCAGATAAAAAAATGTAGAATTTAAATCAATTTGCAAAACAGATTCTATCAATTTAAAACTTATTTCAAGATTAATTGGAAAATTATGTAATGGTCCATCAAAAAGAAATTCCTTTTCGTGGTATTTATTTAAAAAATAAATAAAATAAACATTTAATCTAATCAAATACCTTTCTGTGAGTTTATCTATCCTTATTTTGTGTATGGGGGGATTTTGTTTATTTGGGCTATGTTAAGTTTGAACTACAAGACCTTGAGAGAAACTGGAATGGTATAGAATCTTAAAGTTCTCTAAATGTCATTTTATAAATATATATATATGTATATGTAGTTAATAATTCAAGTTAAGAAAGAGTAAGACAAATCATTACAATATCTAAGTATTTATACATACATTCACTACTGGTCAACAACAGTTAAACGAGATGGAGATTGGACATATTTCCAAGCATAGTAGATATATGAGGGTAGTCCCAGAAGTACCCGACCTAACAAAGAAAACACAAAAATATACAGAAGAAGTACTTTTATTTTTCTACCTGCTCCTCTCCTTTCAGCTTCTCTCATTTTTCCAGCGATTTTCAATAGCTTCGATACTCTGTTTATAGCGAGACACGTCGAGCTCCTCCACCTAGCCATCAATCGCAGACTCCACCTCTTCACTGTTGGCAAATCTTCTTCCATCGAACAATTTTTTGAAGCTTGGAAACAGAAAATTATCCGTAAGGGCTAAATCTGGCGAATAGGGTGCGTAAGGAAGCAATTCGAACTTTAGTTTATTGATTTTGGCCATCGTGATGACGCAAGAGTGAATTGGTGCATTGTCTTAATTAATATATCTTACGACCTTTATGTACTTATCTTCTTTATCAATTCCTAAAGTATTTCCACTTATAGGTCAATGAAACAGCAAATTAATTAAATACCAATTTATCCTCATTTGGTTGGCCACTACGATGTTTGTCTTGGTAGCCCATACGGTCTCGTTTAAACTCTTCTACCCAATATTTACTGCTGTAAAAGAAGGAGAAGACCTTGCTAGAGTAGAATCTAGATCAGCTGTGATATCGGTTGGACTGAAGCCTTTCAAATGAAAGTATCATACCACATAACTATAACCGATTTTTTCGATGTTAACTAATTCACTGAGAATGTCTACTATTGATGGCTCTCAAACAAATACTGAACACAGAATAAAGAGAAAGGACAAGTTTTTCGGAACCTTTGATGTTTTATTGACGAGTGACCTCGAGACGATTGATGCCATTTTGAAAATATGTCCAAGAATGTTGGCGGAAAAGTTTAAATTTGATTTCAAGCATCTTAGATATGTTCGAAATGTAGATCAAGTATACGATCATTATATATAAAAATAGGTTTTAAACAAGAATCAAACAAAAAATTTTGCAGTTACTAGAAACAACTATAATATTTAATTATACTTACTATAATTAGGATAGTTGTCAACATACACAAACTAAGTAGGTAAAACGTACACATCACAAAATCACTAAACTCACAACTAAGACCTAACCTCCAAACACCTTCAAACAAGCAATAAACATGTAAACAACAATCTAGGAATATTTACCACATATTTTAGAAATGGCGTCTGCCAGTCATGCGCACAAAACCATGCCATATCAATTTTAAAGCTTTTTCAAGTTTTTTCTTGTTTATTCTGTGTACTGGACAATGTAGAGATGTCAAACTTCAAAATTAAGTTTATAAGGTTGGTACGTTCTACCATAGTCATTCCTTTTAAACAATAACCGCCATCTATACGTCAGGTCGGGTACTTCTGGACCACTCATCTTTTGTGCTATCTATCGATTGTCTTTTTCTCCACAGCGCCACGTCTGTATTCAAGAAGCTGGCGATTTGTTCTATTTACCTACTATAAAAGGTTCTGATTCTGGAGGAGATAAGGTAAGACAGCTTCTTGGCAGAGAGATTTTACTTCTAAAAGTAGTTTATACATCGGGGTACAGCACCAACTTCTGTCCTTAATTTTTCTCTTGAAGATCATCATTACTAGAAAAGCAGAACGGTAATCATCTCTACATTTTTTCTATTCTTCTTTTATTTGTCACTTTTGTTTTCTTTTGTCATATCAACATATGACAAACCATTCTCACTACTACTAAGCATAAATAACACAGTTACGATGTTATACATATGTACATATATATGTATATACCTATATAATATAATTTAATGTATTTATAGTAAACTATCAAGTGGAACGATGCAGCAATAAAATATTGAGCGGCTATATTTCGTTCACTTTGGTGTATGATTTATGTGTTATCAAAAAGATCATATCGAATAGTACTTAAATAAACGAAGTTATAACATTTTTACAAGATATATTTAGTACGTAATTCTATTTTGGAGATTCTTGCTCACAAAGTAACGCCTGCTATCGTCATCAAGCTGAATTCGATTTGCAAAGTTACATTATTTCGAAACTTTTCAACTTTAAAGCTGCAGTTGATTTTACATCGAATACCGATCACTTACGAGGACCCTAGTTTCAAATTTCAGTACAGACTCGCTTTATATAACAGTATAGTCGAACAATTGAAATAATTGGTCTTTTGTACTAGTAGAAAGCGCTATACAGTAGGAAAAGCCAGATTTTTCTATTCAATTCTATTTCAATAAACTCATCACATTGGGACCATAGATTCTGGTTTACTTCGATATAAGTTTAATCGTTTTCCAAATGCATTATGAGCAAATTAAGCTGTTCAACTAAATCTTTAGTAAATAGGCACTTATTTGAGCATTAAAAAATGTGTTATAAATATGCATAATAGTCATTGAACATGGGTTCCTAGGAAAATGGATGATTTCGAAACATATTTACACAGATTTTATTATGTAATATGCAATATGTAATGTATTTCATGAAAAGAAAACAAAAGTGAAAATGCAAACAAGATGTTCAAAATGTTCCCGCCTTCACTTCACAACAGCAACAAAATTTTTGCGGTAAGAACTTTCAAACTTTCAAACTTCAAACGTACACTAAAATCTAAAAAAAGAAATCAGAGGGGAGTATGGCAGAGTACACATTTTTTATCTCTTTCTGCTAATGGCAATGGAAAAATGCGCCAGAATATTTTTCGCATTGCTAGAAGAACATTTATTGCTTTTAAGGAAATGGGCTAACCCATCATTTTGCCTAAAAAATTTAGACAAGCCACCTGTACCTTCGATTGATTTGAATTTATTACAAAGGACACTACTGAACTGCTCACGATCATAAGTAGCCTAGCTTGTTAAAATTCGAGTCTAGAAAAATTGAACCTTCTAAAATGTTACATTTACTCTTGTTAAATGTACATCAATAAATCAAATTGGTAATTGCATATATTCCCCAAAATTTATTCTCACTAATAAGTGTTATTGAATAATTCTATTGTTATTGCGTTAACCTCATCTTAATTGCAGCCTATAATACGTTCAGAGGATCTAATCTAAACAGGAATAGAATATACTCTACCTACATTAATTTAACCTAGACTAGCGCCTATTTAGGGAAACTTAATTAAACCTTAATTGCAATATGGAGTCGAATCCACGCTCGCTAATTATTTTAATAATCCTTATACTTCCCCTGCTATATAGTACACTACAATATACTTAAATTACACCAACCAACGCAGAGAAAATACTGTATTGAAGACTTGTATAAATATAAAGTAGTAACCACGATAAAAAACATCTTTACCTTATTATGTTTAATGTATATGCTGTATACTGTTCTAATGTGGTACGTATACAGCATTTTTTTTATTCTGTATACGAACTGTTATGTCTATCATCAGTTCATTTTGTTTGAAATTATACATCCTTTCTGCTTGCATTATTAACAAGTCAAATATTGGCACAGTACGTACATATCACTTTGTTTGAATAATTATGCTAACTTTAGATAATTCTAAATAACTCATGTTAACACGTTTGTGAATTATGCGAAGAGGTCATTTTGACAATTGCAACTGCGTAGTTAATCAAGTACTGCCGTAACGTGTCTTAAGGACATAGCACAGCAAGCCCAACTCACTCCAACGTGATAACGAATCTTAACTACATATCAAAACTTCTACAAAACGGTCTTCCGCAATGTAGCAAGCAATATTGTAAAAATCGGATATCTAAAAATGATATCCATGGTTGCACCAATCACGATTGCAGCAAACTACTGTCTACCAAAACACACCATTATCGCATAGAAATACAAAAATTACCTCAAATTCAGAGGAACTAAATTCATTACTGGAGAAAATTACAATTATAAACATACTAATTGGAAGTAAAGACTAGTAAATCTAAAAGAAAGAATACTAAATAAAGTAACAATAAATAAAATAATCTAAAACATCTATTAACTAGAGAATCTGCGTATTGGCTACAGACAGACATAAAATCGCTGAATTGCTGGATCTATTCATAATAATTCTCCCATATTAGAAGCAATAAATTTAATTTTAACAGCCAAACAAAAACCACCTACACAACACAACTAAAAAACCAACGCGGATAATTTTAGAAACACATTTGAAGAAATAGTAGTGAATAGTCCCTAAAAACACCTGAATTAGTATATCATCAAACTCATACAAAAAGCAGCGTGATCGTCAAACTTATAGTCAACACGAACCTAACACTAATTAAAATAAGAACGGAAATAATCTGGCAAAACACCAGCCAACCTACAAGTAAAAAATAGAATCCATACAGCAACTAAAAAACCAAACAAATTACTTACGAGAAATATTTAAGAAATTAACATCAGCAGCAACTGGCTACTGGTTATAAATAGCTCAAAAGACCTAAAACAACAACCCTAGAACTGAGTAACTGGCAGCTGAGCAGACAGCCCAAACATAAAAACAGAAAAGAAAATTGCTTGTCTAAAAGGTATCTAGAAATTGATTTAGATATGAAAAAAGGTTTTGATTTGATAATAGCATATATTCAACCAAAAAACCAATAAAAGGAACTGCTGAAGCTTGCAATAATTTTAAATGTCATTCTTGAAAACGGATATCGGTAGAGGACATTTGGAAACCTGGCAAAAGCCTCAAATCATTTAACCAGTTAGTTACAATATTTGAAAAAAGAAATTTGGCCTAAACGTATGAAATCCATCCATTGTATTTACAGCAATAAAGGAGTAGTGGAGAAATTTTGTTTGCAAGTATAAAATCAACAACAATGGCCAAGAAATCGCCAAATGTTATTTAATATTTTATCCGGATTTAAAACCACGGACCACCACCTCCTTTTTCACCAAATAATATGGACTACAGTAAAATTATTCCGAAAAAATGTAATGTGCACCAATCGTAAAATAACTTTGTCAGTCTACTGTTAAAAACAAAAATTATAGAAAATACTGAAAGCAGACTAATGGATCTGTGACTCCTTAAATGATTAGGACTAAGTCCATGGAACAGCAACTACCAATACGGCATAGGTAGTTAGCTAAGCATTCGACAAAGTTGAGCATGGCGATGTACTCTTCAATCTTGAATAAAGCGTCAAATAAAAAAAAAACATTCTGGAATGTTTTCTGAGAAATAGATATTTTCTAATTAAATTTCAATATACGGACAGAAAATATACGGTAACATATAAAACTATAACAACAACCTAGTCATCCTGCCATTTCAGCTGTTTATCATCTCGGAACAGCTAGAAATGAACCTCAACCAAGTTCGTCCTTTAGTGGTCCGTGCTCAAGAAATATATTAGGCGTAATAATTAAGTCGGATGCATTCAGTTCTACAAATTTTAATACTGGGATCAATGTACCTGGATTTTTTCAAACATTTTTACTGTATGAAGAAATTGGACCAATATATTTGGAAAAAATTCGTTACCAACGTCATATTTTGATAATATAAGACCTCTAAGAAGATTTTTAGCAACTATACGTAAAGATTTAAGTACAATTAATAAAATTTCATTGCTAACAATGTTGTAGGTTTACAATTTAAAATAAAAAAACTAAACAAAAACTGAAAATGCTAACATTCGAGATGGGTGACACATTGGCCTAACAAACTGATATAGATTTAAGTGTGTTGAAACGATAGAGCGTGACAAGATAAAGCTTCAAAACTTTATTTATGTTCAAAGCATTCCTCTATATTATCTACAGCCTTTGAAAACGAATTTTTCCAAAGTTCGAAAACCTCTCGCCAGGTGTTTCTCGGAACTGACTGAAAATATTTGTAGACGATGAAGTCAATCTTCTCTTCAGATAAAAAGCGACGACCACGTAAATTCCTCTTAAGATTAAAAAATAGTTAGAAATCTCACGTTGTTAGGACCGGCAAATAAGAAGCGTGTTCAATGACTTTGAGGAGACTTTTGGGCAAGCAGTGTTGTGTGCATCAGACGGTCCTGACAGTCCCTTCTATTTCCAATTTGACAGCTTTTACAAGTCCAGCACTTCTGAAGAGAGCAGCATATATATTCTTTTGGTGCCTAGAAACGTCATAAAGAGGAACGTAGGTCTCATCGTCCGTGATGATTTTAGAGACAAACCAATAACCACCTTTTTTCATCGTGAAGGATTGGCCTTCCTGCTACAAATTTAATACTTAAGGGTGGTCTCTACCATCTCGTAGATGCACCGCAACATTGTTTGAACATGGAACACATTTTCGGATGTGACTACTGACGTGGGCCTTCCTATATGTTCCTCGCCATGCCATGTATGCAAGCGTTCTTCATACCATGTCATAGCTCTAGAATGCCCTCGACTCAATTCCATGACTAAATGTATTTCAACATCCAATATTAATACTGTAATATTGCTAGCGCTACGTACGTTCTCGTACAAGTGTATTAATGTTTGATGTTCAAGGCATGGGCAATAAGTGTCGGTCAAATCGAGAGTTGGCATCACATCTCACTAATTTTAGCATCAGTGTTTCTACTAGCCATCCAGAGAATGTGAGTAGAACATGAGAATGTCTAAATCGCTAACGAAAATTGAGTAGCATGCGGTCTTTACTAAATTTTTAATAAAAGAAAGACATACGTCTAATTATATGTACATTAATCAACGTTAAGGCAGCGTTTAAGGTTATTTATCTCCTTAATAAGCAACTGCAAACAAGTAAGCAAAATTTTTGTATTTGGAACAAATCTCTTGAGGGTCATAAGCACGGAGAATTCGAAGAAATGTTGAAGAAATATTTTTAGAGGATTGCCATTTTAAACTAAAGGAATCCAAAATTGAATCGATGAAATGACGACGGCTCTATGAACTCTATCCTAGCACATGTTAGGCGTTTTTATTGCATCAATTGAAAGACAATATCTGTGCAAAACATCGACAGGAATTGAGAGACGCTGTTCAGATAAGAATCTATATTGTACATACATTCACCATATAGTGCAGATATGGCTCCTGGTTATTGTAGATTATTCTGTATTTTCTAATTTAAAAATGACTGTAGTGGTGGTATAGATTATTTTCACAAGGGAGATTATATTGAAAAATAAAAATTACTACGTTTTACCAAGTTTATATTTTATATACCAGACTCAGAATTCATGGCAATTACATATGTATGTTACAAAAAGGAAAGCGTGTGATTAAACTTATTTTCCTAGTACCTGGAAGTTATCACCTTAAAACAAACTACTACATAAAATAAGATTTACCTTTATCTTCAACGAATTCAAACTGTTTAAATTGTATAAAATAAAATTCTAACATCATTAAATTTCTTTTAGCTGTTGTAACATTGAGTATAAATTTCGTCGTCTTGCTCTCAAACGTTTTTCATAATATAAACAAAACTCATGTTTTGAACTCACGAACGGCATCCTACCTAATGCTTTTGAATTACGTGGCACTTATAAACTTTAAATCACAAAAGTGCTAAAAATAATTTCCGCAGAGAACGACGAACTTTTTAATTAAGCTTTAAAATGGAATCGTTTACGAACCAAATCTGCTGTAACTGACATTAAATTGAATTAAATTATTTATTTGATGCTTTTAGTAGAATGTTTATAAACTGTTTATTTTGGCAGAGCCAACTAATTTGTATTTGTTTCTTGTTTCGAAATAATAACAACGAATGCTTGTATTTGACGTTGTGAAAAAATGAATTTATCCAGGTGAATACTTGCTGATGGTTTAAAATAAATATAAATTAATTACTTCTACTTAAATGAACTGCATGATTTCCGGTTTAACTGGAAATTTGATATCCATTGGAATGTATCTGTTTTATAAACGATTTTAATTAATTTCGGAAACAATTCCATTTAGAATTTGATTAGAAAATAAAGCTAAATTATATTTTGCCATTATTTCCGTGTCACTATGGTGCCGAGTTCACGAACGTTATCTTCAACTGGTTTTTCCTACATCAGGTAGTAATTTCCTCAATTTTCTGATGCCACTAAAGAGTGCAAACAAAAACTTGGGAAATCTTCGGAAAATCCGGCTCTACTAATTAATCTTAATTCTTGAGTTAATTGAACTTTAAATGCTCCTTCACATTGCATTTTACTACACAGTTAGAAATTTAGTGTAAATAATTAACACTAGCCGCCGTTTATATAGGTCCACTCTTTTTAGAGTAGAGGCAATTTAAAATAGGTATATACTACTAGGTATTTACTCCTACCAGTAGGTTAGGTTAGGAATGGGATAGCATGCGAGCCTGTTTCACGGCGACCTTTACAGGTCTATTGTGATCCTTTTTTCCTTAGAGAACACTCTCTAGTTTCGCCCTCTTAATTAAACCATCATCCATCATTTTTGAGAGCAGCTCTTTAATGTAGCCGTTAGCTGTAGGGTTCTCTACACCCATTGATAGAAACCTTGTCCTCGCTAGGCCGTCGAAGTGGCACAAAACATGAACTGGGGCTTCTTCTTCCTCTTGACAGAATCTGCAGAGAGCATTATCTGCCAGGTCGATGTTATACGTATGCCTATTTAGTCTGCAAAGACTGGTCATCAGACCTACTATCACTTTGACAGTCTTCCTGTCTTTACTCAGTAGGTCTTCAGTAAACTCAGGCCTCTGTTCCCTTAGGAACTCCTTGCCTGTCTTTGTCCTGGTGATCTTTTCCACCATTCCTTCGACCTATTCTGTGTCCATTTATAAATGGACTTTTTAATTGGTGATTTTGTAATGCTGAAGGAAGGGCCCGCTCCTATGAAAGGCCTTGACGAACCACGTCTGGCCAGCTCATCTGCCGCCTAGTTTCCCTTCACGCCCATGTGGCTGGGAACCCAGGCCAAAGTTATTTTCCTTTGGGTGCCCACCTCATTTAGGGCTCTAACGCAGTCCCAGACCAGGTTTAAGTCAGCACTTGCGGAACTGATCGCTTTAAGTGCGCTTGACTGTCAAAGTAAATAGCGACGCTTTTACCTGCTTCGCTCCATCTATCTACTTCTCTGACACAGTGATGAATCGCTGCAATCCCTTTCTGAAGCTCAATGAAAGGGCCTTGTAAGGTTTCTTTCCGTAAATGCCAGCTCCTACGCCGTAGTTTTAGAGCCGTCGGTGTACCAGTTTAAATCCGCTCTTACTGGGGGGCCATATTCCCAGTCCTTCTTATGTGGTATTATAACCTGATATTTCCTATCTAGGTTGAATTTTTGAACCATGGCGTCGCTTGGCGTCCCGGTTAGGGGCGCCGCCCTGAGTTGATATTCGGCACCATGCGATTTACTTATCGGTGCTTGACTGTGCATGAGTCTGTAAGCTGCAGATCTAGCGCTTCCTTGTATAAAGATTTGTAGCGGTATCAGGTTTAGTATCACTTCCATTGCGGCGGTGGGGGCGGTCTCATAACCCCTATGGCGCACAGCCAAGCCAGTCTTTGTACGACGCCCAGCGTATTGGCCCCCACTGTCTGTCGCACCTTTGGCCACCATGCTATTGCTCCGTATGGTTCTATTACCCTGGTATATAGCCGCAGAGTCATTTTGGGGCTACGGCCCCAGTTTTTTCCACATAACCTACTGCACCAGGCCAAGGCAATAGTAGCTTTGTTAGTTGTTTTTTGGATGTGTGTATTCCACGTGAGCCTTTGATCAAATCATACCCCAAGGTATTTCGTCTCTTTGACCTGTGGTATTCTATCATCATTCTATCATCCAGGGGTCTTTTTCTTGTGAACGTGCCAACTTGTGTTTTCTGAGCATTGACTAATAGTTGCTCTTGTTTACACCAGTCGTACCGTTACCGTGTTTAGAGCTCTTTGCATCTGCTCCATCAGAACTTTTGGAAATCGCCCTCTAACGACTATTGTTAGGTCGTCGGCATATCCCAGGCAATTAAAGCCCTTTCTAGTCAGGTTTTGGATTAGGTCGTCAACGAGGGCGGCCCACAGAACAGGAGATAAGACTCCACCCTGCGGGCAACCCCTTCCCGCCACCGCCTCGATGGTAGCCCCGCCAATTGTGGATGTAATTATTCTTCTTTCCAGGCTGGCTCTTATCCACTGCAGAAGCTTCGGCGCAACTCCTTTTCTCTTTGAAGCCTCAATAATTGAGTTTATGGTGGCATTATTAAAATTAAACGGGTCGATGGCCGCAGTGGTTAGGCGACTGACTATCGTTGTGAGAGGACGATAGGTGCCGGGGTTCAATTCTCTGGAAGGACGGTGACATTTTTTCAGAGAGTTTAATCCCGGATCGACTTGCCATTCGCTGTTGGGAGCAAAGTGATTAACAGCGCGGCATCATAAAAGGCGATATGATGCTGTCACAAAGCCATTTGAACACAACTTACACACACCAAACTACACCGCAAGAGATGCAGTGATAACCAGACAAGTAATACAGCTTACGGAGTCACTGCAACTAAGCATCCACCACACATAAAAAAAATGCTCCCTCTATATCCAGGAAAGTCACTAAGGTTTGTCTTCTATAGATTTTGAAATTAGTCTGTTGAAATCATCTAATTCTGCCTCTATAGATTTTCCTGGTTGGTAGGCGTTTGTCACTGAGTGTCTGTTCTCTCAGAGCGGTGTCTCTTATGTGCCTGTCCACCAACCTTTCAAGAGTTTTGAGTAAGAAGGAGGACAGGCTTATTGGTCTGTATGACTTTGGCGTTTGATCAGGTATCTTACCCACCTTAGGTAGGTACACTACCCTGACCTTTTGCCATGCCTTTGGAACCCATCTTCAGTCTATGCAAACTTTGAAGATTTTTGTGAGATGTGGTATCAGTATCTCCATCTCTTTCTGAAGTAGGGCCGGAAATAAATGAATATCTACCAGTAACACTAGATACTTTACACGGGTCTATTTTCGAACTGTGTATACTGTCTGGGATTCAATAGATTTTACTTGCACTTAAGTCGACAATAGAGTCCACACTTTACAGAAAGAAAATCTACATTGCTTTAGGTGTTCATTCGAAGAACAGAGCACCTACAATTATTACTTTAAGCACTAATTCATCGCTAAGGAGTACTTATTGGAATGATATTAAAAAGGAAGTGTAATTTATAACCTAGCTTAACTAATAAAATTCCGTTTTCTTACAAGCACATATATAAAAATACGGAATTGAATGGGCAATATATTACTGAGTAAATTGTGGAGCTAACTTTACCTAATATATTCGGTGTAGATAACAGTCTCTTTTTTAAGGTGCGATTTTTAAGTTCTTTTCCGTAATTGTTTCCATAAAAGAATGAATATTATTTGTAATGGAAATAAAGCCATTCTAAAAAAAAAAAAACAATAATCGGCTTTGCAGGGGGCTTCGAAAGGAACTCGAAATTGCGCTGTAAATATCGGAATGTCATCTATACGAAATAAATTACCTTCACAACAGATAAAGTTAGCTTCGTAATTTATTCGTATTTGGGAGTAGACTATCTGACATCGAAACGGAAGCTGTTAATAGGATCGCGAACAAACGCTGGCATAGAGTTGAGTTCAATATTTTTATTTGTGTTCTATAGAAATGATCCTGTGAAATATGATGTTTGAATTTAATCGTTAAATAAGCAAATATATTGAGCCATAAAAGATATTGGCGTTGACATTTAACTTATCTATTTATAAATAACAGAACAAGTTTAATTTCTTCTATTACATCTGATTTAGGCAAAATCGTACACAATTTAATACATATTAATGATATAATAATAATAATTTAATTATAAACTGTTATCGAGCGTACTTAAAAGATTTTACCCCAAAAAGAACGTTTAACAGTAGTCAGCAAGCATCTCAGTATTCCATTTGTCCCGATACTGCTTTTCAATACTGGAAATGTTTTGATAAAATCTATCACCGTGTTCATTGCTAATATCGCCAAGATTCGTCGAAAAAACCCCAGGTGCAAATGCAAAAAAATTTGAGACTTATCTTACAACCTTATGCTTGTGAAATTAGCGATTCGTTCTAAATCCCTTAACATTACTTAACACATGAAGTTGGATCAAGTTCTTTGACTTCGAAAACGTTTCTTCCATTTATTTGCGCCGATATACCAATTTCCTTTATAATTTCTTCGACACCGCACCAAATTTCGTCATAAACTTTCGCCCATTTGCAATTGTTAGGTCCACTGTTGCAAATTGTCTTTTCGTTCACGCCGGCGTCTTGGATATCCGCAATAATGTCTGGGTACAGTTCTTGTTCATAAGTAACCATAACATAATTGTTCACTTTGGTTACAGATATCGCATGTTTATTTGGTTGTTGAGTATGGACTAGTTTTTCCACAGTTTCAACGTCTGGTGTTTCCTCATTTTTCCTGCTCTGCCTGTTGTGATCTTCTTCATTGTTTGTGTTTAATTTTATTTTTTGACTTTTTCTTTTAACATAATCATAAACAGCTTAGACCTTTTGGGAATCATCACGTTGTTACCTTATAGAGAACGAAAAAAATTGACAAAGTAAAATATTCTTTCAGGTTCGTTGATCTCGACCACTTCAATACGAAAATATTGCTTGATTTCTTAAAACGAACTTGTAACTTATGTTACCAACAACGTCTCCATCATAACTTGACTCGCATGGAAATTAATGTCTCGTTACAATTTATCAGCTAAAATATGTAGCTACACTGTCAATTAGCTGAGTCTTGGTTCTCGCAAAACCCTTCCTTGCCATATTAGTTATGTATTTGATTGAAAGGTCTTCTTCATTTTGTGTTAGTATAGTGGAAACATCACTTTAGCATTCTATTGAATACTTACTCTTCTACCTGTTTTAGGAACACCGCATTGCTTGGCAGCTGTTAATCATGGTACTCCATGTTTAATTAAGGAGTGTATTTAGTTGAGACCTGCCCAATTATAAAAGAAGGACCCATGTGTTGGATACGAAATTACATGAAATATGATACGAAAAGGGATAAACTATTTCCATGTTATTTTTTTGGTATATACATTCGACACTTAGGCAGTTATGCGTGACAGCATAACGAAATTTAGACAATTTTAGCAATGTGTACAAAAAATCGAACCGTTACAGTTGAATTGAATCAGTTGAGCTCGAACATTCGACCCCAATTGATTTATTAGATGAGGCGTGTCCTCCAGAGGGGGCAAATAGTCTTCACTAGCATACGAAAGATTTGATCATTTTTTCTGACTCTGCATCAATATGTTCTTGGTTTGAAGCATCGGTAAGACATGATAATGGTAAATCTTCTGAATGAGAACCTAGAACCTTTCATTATTTTTTCATTCAAAACGCGAAGGTTTTGGTGCAGCAAACGTAGCAGTAAGTCGAATGGTCTTTTTGTTCGTTCCAAATCACAGACCTGCTCTTCAAGCAGAGAAGTTACAAAATACGTTTAATTGCCACTACCACAATAAATTGACTTGATTTTAGGACCGCAACTAGTACGAAATGTCTAATATACCCACATACGCAGAGATCCATCCTCTCCTTGATTTGATTGATTCCAGAAAAATAAGGAGGGTGGGTTATGGACCAAATTGCCAAATTAGCATGATAGCTTCTTGATATTTTTTTGCTGATAAATGAAAATATTTTTAACATAGTAAAACTTCATCTCAATTAAAAAAAAACTTCCTTAAAAACTTGACCATCATCATCAAATTATAATAAAATGTGAATGAGATGTAGGTATCAGAGTGTAAGAAAAAAACAACCGTGTTGACGTATGTATGTAATCAATCAACTGGGATTATACCGAAAAGGAGAAAATATCATCTGAAACCGATAGGCTTATCCATATTATCGAAATAAATAGAAAATTATTCCTTACTGGATGATAAAAAAAAATTATTTGTACTGCAACGGAGCGAAGGAAATTTCAACATTCCCCATTCTTCCATTTTGATTAGTGTAACACAACACTGAACTAAATTACTTCAAAACAGATGTTCGTATTTCGCTCTATTCATTTTGCCTGTTAATCTTCGTTTCTTATCTGGTCTATGATATTTGATTCCATTTCCGCAACATGTAATCATAATTGCAATACGCGCCATTGTGCAACTACAGTTTATCTAACAAGACTAATAACAGATGCTGATCGATTTTACAGTGCTATTGTTATAATACAGTTGTTATCACCGTCGGTGATTTTCTCGTAACCACGACTGAGATCACTCGATGTTGACAGAAAATTTTCTTTAATTATTGATATTGCAATGACGTAACGGTGTGCCGTGAAACTTTTTTGTATAACTGTAATTTGACAGTGTTTTACGTTTTGTTATAATATAGAATATACCATCACAGTGATTTTTTCACGTCCTAATAATAAGCCATTTTTCCAAATGTTGTATTAGTTTAAAAAATAATCTTTTGAAGTTAGAAATATTAGACTGTAACGTACATACTTCTAACAACTAAGATTAAATTTATAATTACTTCTGCCTAGAAACAATTCGAAGGTTCTTTAGTCTTAGATTCTATAAACTCATAAAATTTGTTCTTTTATATCTTAAATGAACAAACTTCGATAAAATCCAGATATTTTGGATAATTCCTATAAGAGATCTTTTAAAGAATACGAACTGAATTACGAGACAACAGCTAGAAAATTTTACTTTGTATAAGAAGAAATAAAAAGCTAAAGTTGTAATGCAAAGTGAAACAATTTTAATTTGTTTTAATTTCATCTAGAACTTATAATTATCTAGAATTATTTGAAAATTATTTCAGTTTCATTAGAAATTATGATTGTTTTACTTGTTTATTTGTATTATATTTTATAATTAAGATATATAATATAATAACGCACAATATATAAAATCAGTTTATATAATAAATACGTAAAAGATTTAATCAATTTGTTCAATTCAGTGATGTGCTAACGATTAGATTAGAGGAGATTTGCAATATATATCAAACGTTGGTAAACGAATCAAATTGATATTTATCTCAACGTCATTAGGCACCCTCCATAAAGTGACGCAAAAAAAACAATTTCCAGCGATTATGCCGACCCTTGAGTTGTAACTTGATTTAATTGATTTTTTGAGCTTTATTGTCACTGACTATGCTTTATGGTCTCATAAAATTTATGACGCAAGGAATGGTACTGGCACTTCTAAATCACAGATTATTATTCAACTTTTCGCACAACTACGAAAAACGTTTCCAAAAATATTGGTGCATGTTATATACACTGCGCCAATAAATTAGAGGAACGCTAAGAATAATAGTTACATTGTATTACATAGTTTTATGAAACCAACGAAATCTCGTACGCTGGTCATATTATCGTTTATTTATCGTAAAATAAGTTCAATGTGAACCATTTCATATCAAAAAACAATTAAACACTGCCAAACACTACTTTAAAGGGAATTTAATAACGAGTATGTCGTCCACGAGAGAATGACTACTCGACACTGTTGTGGCATACTTTTAATCAACATCTGGGGTATGACAACCCATTCTTCTTAAAGTGCCACCAGAAACTGTTGAAGAATTTCGGGAACTACAGGTCGACTCCAAAGCTTCCAATCCATCTTATCCTACAGATACTCAATCGGATTTAGATCTGAACTAAGAGATCGCCAATCCATAACTTGAATTTGATGTTATCCATGAATTATCTTGTCTGGCCTGTTATATGTCGTCTTATATTATCCTGCTGGGACAGAAATCTGACACCTATAACAGCACTAGTAAGTATCACATGATTCGTAAGTACATATGTCTTCTGCACGTCAGATATTGTTCTAAACCTGTCCACTTTCTGAATCAATTCTTCACGATCTTGTTCCTATACACGCCCAATTTCGAAGACATCCATCACGTGTCAACCGAAATCTTGACTCATCACTAAACAGTCAGTTCCAATCTACATGGTGTTGAAGAATCGCCAATCGGTTTCGTTTATGAGCCAAAATCAATCGTGGCTTTCGGACTGGTCTTCTCAATCTAAGATTATATTCTCGCAACTTTTTCGATTGGTTTACGTACAAACTTGAATTCCCATTGCTCTTTCAAGGTCACTCTGCAAGTCTTTGGTAGTAGTTGTGAGTCGTTTAAGTGCGCATTTGCGCAAGCATCTGTCTTGCTCAGCGGTTGTCGCACGTTTACGACCTTGACAGTTCTTTTAACATATCTTCTTGTCTCCAAATACTGATTCCAAACCCTGGACATGACAGAAGGGCTTGCATTAAATTGCCTTGCAGCACGACGCCCGACGTAAGCTATATCTTTCTTCGATTAATATTATGGCTTTTACAACTTCAACTTCATTTAGGTACCTTACGATACGCTTTTAGTATCTAATGACATATAAGTGACAAACGTACAATAGATTTTTTGTGAATTTGTAGTTATTGTGTTGACAAAGATGATTTTTCCCCTAGCTGTGTCACATACATGATCTCTTATTTTAGGATGATTGCATAGCAATCGCATACATTTTAGAACAATCTCCGATCAACATCTGCATGGTATTGTCTAAAAATTGAGAATTTGAACATGCCAAAGAGACCCTCCAAAAAGCACCGCCCTATCTATAGGATTATTATCAAAAGAAGTACAATAGGTTCAAAATAAAAATTTCTAAAGTATAGATACCACTATTCGGACAAAATAAATCATATGGCGGATTGATAGGGTTGAAATGTTTAAATTGAATTAACTTCATGATAACTAAACGGTGATATAACCACCTTGTAAGAATTCGTCGCTTCCATAAAACTATGTAGGGCGTTCCAACATTCATTCTTAATGTTCCTCTAATTTATTGGTGGAGTTGAAAAGAAATGTATATTACTTATTCTCCTGTGAGAATTTTCTAATAGAATTTTTCCTTTAAAGTACGGCACCTTTTAATAAAAAACTCACGTCAATTCGTTTATTGATATGTAAAAATTTTCTAACAGAAGAAAGGTTCTGCAAGTCGGAAAATATATTTTCAAGATATATTACTTTAGAAATATATATAACGCCTTCATACCATCCTGAACCAAATGTATGTTTGCGAGCGGATAATCCTGAACCAGCTGAACAAAGCTGAGCCATATATATGGTTCAGGACTGCAGACCCTAACAAAATCCGTTACAGTTACCTATACAGTGTATGGTACAAATTTAAAAATGGCTCAGCATTGCGTGAATCTCCATATTTAAGTTCTATGTGTTTCCGCACTGTGCGAAGGTGGCGCTGCACTCGCGTCTATTCGTATATCTGTATAACGATATTCTGAACCACACAATATGCATGCGCAATACTTACTTAACCTTTAGTTTGCGGTGGCTTTG
The DNA here is from genome assembly GCA_023690525.1 of Holotrichia oblita. NCBI lineage: Eukaryota > Metazoa > Arthropoda > Insecta > Coleoptera > Scarabaeidae > Holotrichia > Holotrichia oblita. The sequence continues at coordinate 23,644,079 of CM043020.1, forward strand.
TAGTTCTGGCGCAGTTTTGCATAGACGGTAAAACAAATGAAACAATATGAATAAAAGAAGTGCTTTATTAGTGTCCTTAGCCAAAAGGAACGATTCTGAGGGTAAGTATGATAGAAACGTATAAGTTCAGTGAGGCACACTTCTAAATTAATCTCCGATTATTATATTGTTTCTTGTATTTTCAAATTTCAACGGAAAAGTACCCTCGTGTAACAGAATAAATTAAATAATAATTTAAAAATTTCTTATGTTTATTTACAATTGGTTACTTAATAATTCGTAGAGTAAAATTTTCATATGTAATTATCGTTTTCATTGGTTCATTGGGTTAAACATTTAAGATAGAATTACAATAATCAATTTTTTTAATTCGGCTTCTCTTTTTGAAATAGTGCTAAACTATTAGCTCTCCAACTGTACATGTTGTAACAATGATATAAAATACAGAAGAGGCTGTTTCTTGTGGTATTTTTCTGTCAGAACGTAAATACCAAGTGGTAATCTTTTTTTGTCATTAGAAGGAAAACGGGATTTCAGTGGAACGTATAAAAAAAAGACAACTTCACATCAAAACCAAACGAATCAATTTGGCGCAGATGCTGTTGCAACTTTTGCAGAATGCACACCATATTATAAAGAATTTGAGAATGTACATAATTGGATTAATACACTTCCAGAAATATTACCGTCGTCTAAAAGTAACGAAAATTCCAAAATAAAAATTATATCCAATATTTTAATACAAGAACAAAGTCCAATAAATCAAAATACTTTGGAAACCGAATCAGCAGAGAAACCAAATAACTGTTTTTCTGATAAGAAAAGTAGTTCGACAGGATCAATCATTCCTTCAACTATTTATAGCAAAGGTACAAAGTCAGATAAATTATCTTCCGTAGATGACTCTCTAAAGGATCCTGATTATAAACCAACTTCAGATGAAGAGAAGGTATGCATTCCTGTGTTTGCTTTCTATATGTCATGTTTTAAGGATAAGCCTCACAAGTATTGTAAACTTCCTTGTGGGTAAACTTACTTGATATCTTTTTAATTAAATTCATGGGAGAAATAAATCTAATGGCTTTTTATGTGAAAAAGAATGCATTAGCTATAAATTATCAGCAAAATAGTATATTCCCTTATAAAAACTGTAATATAAATTTAATTTGAACACGAATTTAAATATAAATTTAGTGTTTTATACGTAAATTACTAGTTTAACGGTAATTTACAGGTAGTGTATTTCACATTCATAGAAACAAAAGTAGTTTTTTTGTTTAGTTCCATCGTGTCTTCATTAAATCCAAAACCATACACCTATGTGTACGTAAATTTCACTTAATACTTACTAAGTATGTTTTCACTGGATGACGTATGAAAAAACTGAAGTGTAACGGGTAAAGTTTCGTTTGTTTCATTAACATCGACATATAAATAGCTTTTTCCTAAATGTAAAAGTTTTAAACATTTTGTTTTTATATGACTATTATTTTATCCCTTAAAAATGGAAACTCTACCTAATGCTAATTGACAAAATAAATATCTGACACTAAACCACCATGAATTAAAATTTTTATTGTGAAACTAGCATGTCTGTGCAAATATGTATCCTCAGATACATAAGGCTTTGTTCCAGAGTTGTGAGATTCCTTTGCAACAAGGAATAGTATCCAGTGTAACCTCATTGGAGGAAACTATGAATGAAGCTCCACTTTCAAAGTCAAAAAAAGAGAAGGTAAAACAATGCTTGATATGTATTATTATATTTAATTTCTATAGATTTGTTCCCTGTTTATTGTTCTTTGTTGCTTGCATATTTCGTAATGTTTCCTATTTTTCTACAATACCAATGGAAACTATAAAATTGCGGGACATTGACGAAAATATGCAATATATCAACAAAATGAACGTTTTAGTTGATTTTAACTGATTTCGTTGATCTGCCGAATAAGTTTACCGCCTATTTAATGATTATTAAGAAAGTAAGAAACGTTCGACCAAAGAAAAAAGAGTAGTCCTTTTAGTATTTGGAATTTTCCCAGAATGAAATATTACAAAATGTTTAATTTTAGGAAGGAGTTGAATGCGCCGGGAAGCTAAATTTTAAAGACCGAAGAGATTTTTGCATGTTTTGCGAAAAAGATGTATCGCATTTTGCGAGGCATGTCTCAACATGGCATTCTTCTGAAATTGAGATAGCACGGATATTATCCATTAAAGATCCAAAAGAAAGAAGAATTATGTACTCAAACTTGAGAAAAAGAGGAAATTTTATTCATAATCGGACAAATACGAAACTAAGACCCGTAAAGAGGTTAAATCCCAGAATTGTTACATCAACAGCTGATGACTTCTTACCTTGCAAACACTGTCTAGGGTTCTATAAAAAAAAGACTCTATACAGACATACAAAAAAATGTTCTCAAAACGCAGAGTTAAACTCACAAAAGAGACAAACGTCACAAAGTGATGGTCAAACGGCTTTACTCTTAAGAACTCTGCTCAAACATGACCAACTATTAACCGCTGAGTTGTTTCCACGTATGCGAGCAGATGAGATTTCACTAATCGCAAAGAAAGACCCTCTAATTTGTCAGTATGCATATTCATACATAAAGGGCCGCAAAAGTAAAGGGAATCTTGACCTAGTAAGACAAAATGTAAGACGATTGGCAAAATTGTTAAAAATCGTGCAAAACCAAGACGGTAATATAAAGCAATTGATTGATATATTGAATCCATGTTGTTTTAAGATGATAATTGATGGAGTTAATGAAATTGCCCAGTTTAACCATAAAACTGAAAGGTATGAGTCGCCTACACTGGCCGTTAATTTCGGCACGTTGCTAAAAAAATGTTGCGACTTAGCTTTTGTAGAATTACTACAAAAACCCAACACGGAGAAACAAAGAGAGGATGTGAATTTATTAAAAAATTTAATCGTATCACAATGGGCGGACGAAGTCTCTGCTCAAGCTGGCACAAATCTACATGAAAACAAATGGAATAAAGAAGAGCTCCTACCTTTGACAAGTGACCTTAAGAAATTGAGCACTTACCTGCATAATTCTGCCGAACAACAATATAGCAAGCTAAAAGACAATAACGATGAAGCTGATGCATATTATGCACTAAAAGATGTTTTGTACACACAGATTTTACTTCTTAATAGGCGTCGTCCTGCTGAAGTGGCACAGCTAAAGATACAGACCTACCAAACAATTAATCTAGACTCTTCAAAACAAGACACAGAGTTTAAAAGTTGTTTAACAGAGACTGAAAAAATTTTGCTAAACACGTACAGCCGTTTTATCATTAGAGGGAAGCGTGGTCGTGGAGTACCTGTTTTGTTATCTCCTACTATGAGGCAACACTTTGAATTATTGGTAACCGTACGCGACAAATTTGTGAATGGAAACGATTATATTTTTCACACAAAAGGCAAAGGATTCATAGATGGTACAAAAATTTTGCATAAGTATGTCGAAAAATGTGGTGTTACCCGTGCAAAAAGTATCACGGCAACACTCCTTCGCAAACATTTAGCCACCATTACACAACTCTTACAGTTTTCCAATAACGACATGGAGCAATTGTCTAAATTTATGGGCCACACGCTGAAAACACACTGCAGTGTTTATAGAATGTCTGATAATATCTACCAAACCGCTAAAGTCTCAAAACTTTTGCTACTAATGATGGAAGGTGGTGCAGAAAACTTCAAAGGAAAACAATTAGATGACATCGATATTCAACTTACCCCTTTAGCAGATAATCAAGATTGCTTTGAACAGCTCATTGAAAATACCCACCAGGAGGAAGGAGAATTGCAGGATAGAAGTGTGGAAAATGATTCTCACGCTGTTGAAGAAAGCAATATAAAGGTCAAAAATAAAAAGCTATTGCAGAGGCAATCCTGGACACAAAATCAGAAGAGATTGATTTCAAAATACTTCGCAACAAATATTAAAAAAAAAGAAGCGCCGAAACAAGTGGAGATCAACAAATTTGTGGAATTGCATCCGGAATTTGATCAAATGAAGTGGACAACCATTAAAGCGGTAGTTTATAACATTTATACGGGCAAATTAAAAATTAAGTAGAAATCGTACATTTTGTTTTGAGTTTAACTGTTTATAATTGTTTTTACATAGTTCAGAATTATAATTATTTGTTTCATTTCATTTTAAAGAAATAAACGCTGGTTTTACATCTAGTGATTCATATTCCAAACCAAGTCCTTTAGAATCATAAAAGTCTGAGTTGGATGGTTATATCTTATTGGTATGCTTAAATTGTGCATACATCCTGGAAGCCAGGTATCTAAACGCTTGTACTGCGCAGTTACAATTCCCCACCACCTACATGCATGGTTCAGGATAGAACAAAGGTGTTGGTTCGGGAATGTATGGTTTATTTTGTATAAAAGTAGAATTTTGTTCTTGTTTTTTCGGAGTATAGAGTTGATAATTACGAAACAAGAATGGTAATTTACAGATATATTAAGCTAATAAAACCATAATTGATTGATTTGTCAATGGATCAGCATTGTATGAAACTTCAATTGGTTCGACATGGATACAAAGATGTATATATATACATAGGTATGTAAATATGCGCATATATGTACATATATACCTATAAGTTAAGTATGTATGTATTTACAACTTCAAACGTTTTCAATTTTCAGTAGAGCAGAGGTTGATGAAAAACCTATATAAATATAACTCGCTTCAAATTGCTACAAAGTTATGTAATATAATACGGCTATCTTCGAAATAGGATTTCGGGTATATAAAAATATGTATATATGTATATACTTTCTTCAACAATATACCTACTGCAGGTTTTTACAAATGTATTTGTTGGAGGAATATATAATAATATAATATTTTCCACTAACGTCAATCATACAAAGCGAATATATTAAAAAAATTGTGTTTCCATCTGGAATTGAATCCTGAGCTGTACTAATTGGATAGTATGCTATACCAACTACACCAACCACTAGAAACTGTAAGTGAGTACGTACGAAGTACAATAACAGTAAATCTGAAAGAATGTGTGCTTGTTCCGTATTAATTCAAATAAAGAACTGTGGTGAGTTTTGATAATTAATCAACCCTATCCGTATCATCATAGATTTCAGAAAAGAACGATTTCTCACTACATTTTTTATGCCTATTATAACGAAATTGGCTTTACCCCAAATGATATTATAACTTTCCACAATTCACATCAATAAGTCATGTAAACCAAAGTATCAGAAGGGGTGGACGATTCACTTAGATGTTTATGATCAGTCTTCGACGCACTTACAGATTTAGTATTTCGTCTCGACACCCTTGAACACAAGCTCACAATCCAACTTTCTGTTTCTTGGTTTACTATGTTAAGAACTGGAAAATGTGCAACTTTGTCAGACTTGCGTAACTAACAAGAACGGGGTATCTTGGAGCACCGTACAGTGGCTTCACACACGATTCTTGTAGACGGGATCGTACAGCCTGCAACCTGAAACAGGTCCTTCCTTGTCTTAAAAAGTTTATGAAATCGTCATGGAACCTCCACACAGAAATCAGCTTCAAGAGATAAGCATTAATCTAAGTGAAATGACCATTCAAAAAGAGGTTTGAAGAAGCAAATCTGACTGCACAGGAACCGACTACAGAACCACAGCTTACCAGGCAACACCGAGTTGTCCGATTACAATTTGCAAGGGAACAATGATCTACCTGCTCGTACCACGATTGAAGAACTTCGGCAGGTTCTTCAGCAAAAAATGGGAAAATATTCCACAACATACGGCAGCTTATTGAAGGAATGCCTAGAAGAATGGTAACTGTAACACAAGCTCATAGTGGTAACACACGATATTATGCCACTCTTTTCAAGTTTAGTAAGTTTAGTACTGATTGTTGTAGGTTTATTATTTATATTGTTATCATCTATTTTGAGAAAGTTTCCGCAATGTTTTTCTTTTCCTAAGTGACTCTACACAATTTAATTACATAAATCTAGTAATTTAATCAACTTAAGCCTAATAACTAACGTGTACATCCACTTATTCATTCTATAAAAAAGTGCCCGTTTTTGGTGCCGTTGAGTATATTTAGCTACGTCTGCCTACGGTACAAAATTATGCATACATCATCCCTAATAATTTGCTAGAGAAGGTTCAGCTACAATTTTGGGAGATAATGAGCTTTTGATAGAGGTATGCATTATTAGCATCAATCGCACTAATCACTTTGTGGTGAAAGTTTGAGAGAGGACACTTAATAGTAATTTAATTTAATTTAATTAGTAAGTGGGATTGTGTTGGTGTATCTGGTCAAAGTGAATATAAGCAGTGTTGTAGTACTAATACAAAACTAGTTCATGCTAACAACAAGGCACTCGCATACATTTTCGAACAACCTCCGATCAACATCTGCATGGTATTGTCTAACAATTGAAAATTTGAACACGCCAAAGAGACGCTCCAAAAAGGACTGCCCTTTCTATAGGATTATTATTAAAAGAAGCACAATAAATTCAAAATAAAATTTTCAAAAGTATAGATACCACTATTCTAAGCAAAATAAATCGTATGGTCATACATGAAAACGTTATCCACATCTGCTTGATATCGTCGAATTCTATATCAATTTTACGACACTTGCGACCAAAGAAAACTTTTAGAGTTCTATGCAGATTTGCAAGAATAGCTTCAAATCAACTCAGTGTTACATATTATACAGGGTGGGCTACTTAAAATGATGCACTAGAATTACTGCCAAGCTAAATAAAAATTTAAAAATCCGACCAGGTAAACTTATATAGTGATCGATGAGGAGCATATTTTAATAACAATGTAAATTTTATAACCTTCACGATGACGTCACACCGAAATCAATTTGCATTTTATTAAATAGCACATGTATGCTTTCTGTCACTGTATTGGTATTTCTAACACATCACAATCACTTATTAAATATTTTAATTTGATTATTTAAATTTCGCGGTTTCGAAGTTTCAAGCTTAGATAACCGAAATTTTACGTAACGCATGTTAATGTGTGTGACATTTGTCAGATTTGACTTAAATCACTACATAATTCTGCCATTTGCTTATCTTAAAGTATAACTTGCTAAATTTAAAATATGAAGTGTAAACTACGAAATTTAATAATCTAGTCGTATCGCGCAGTATACTAGCTCATACCGCCAGCGGCAGATGTTTTTGCACTTGCCGATGCAGTTTTAATGCAAGTTGATCAATAAGTCAAACACTCAGCAGCAAATTATTAATTAATTATTGATTAATTAAAATTTCCATGCTGTCAGTAGTGCAGTAAGTTTGTAAAACTATCAATTCAATCAATTGTAATATAATTATTAAGCCAATCTAACAAACATTTTAGCTGAAATAAGGTTACTAATAGGAGTAAAAAAAGAATACACTAAGACACTAGATAGAAAAGATACAAAACGAATAATTAATTTTGAATGTTTGTCAGTTGCCAAGTAACATTTAATGACAGCTCAATTCAAATTTTGCGTGTCCATTTAAATAAATTGATTTCGGTATGACGTCATGATGGATTGTATATAATCCACGTTTTTATTAAAATGTGCTTCCCTTAGAACTCTATAACTTTACCTGGTCCGATTTTAAATTTCTTATTTAATTTGGCCACAATTTCAACGCATCATTTTAAGTGGCCGCATAACAGAAGATTTCCAAAAACAACATTGTCGCCTAGAAAGTGTAAATGACAAATAAGGTGTACATCTTTGTTACAGTCAGTAATTTCATCAAGTTGTAGATTAAATTCCATTCCTTTCACGTTCTATATTAATTGACCAGCGAGATCCTGATCTATGTGATAGATAGCTAATAGTGTTGTTATACAAACACACCTTTAAAATCAATTTTTCCGCCGATACTCCCACCATAATATTATCCGATTAATTTATATCCTTACCAACATACAATATAAAATACCGCCAAAAAATATTTACGAAAATATATGTAGGTACATATATATGTGGTCATATTTTATACAAGATTTTTTATGCACTACATTTGCCAACAGAGTAATATATGGGTTTATGCAGATTTTTCATACAACTCTTGATATGCTTTTATACATATTTATAACATAAAAATGCTCCCACATACGTATCGAGTAAAATTAGGTTCCTTCTGCATATTTACTACGTTACCGCTTTTTCATCAAATAATTTGACGAATATAAGTGTATACATATTTGTAAATGTCAGAATAACTATGAGAAAGTGCGCAAGAAAGTGAAATACATATCCTCAGAAACAGCCACCTTGTATGTCAGTAATAAATACATATATATATAATTGAAGGAATTAGTAAATATTTGCTCTTTAATGCTACATTATAAGATATTCTATTTGTATAGCTCGCATTGAAATCTTCTTCGACCTGACATTCGCTCTGCGTACAGTATTTATTTAACATTTGCCATTAGCTTTAAATTAAATTTGTTGTAATATATTTGTTTGAATGTAATTTTCGTTTAAATTGAGAAATAAAATGAGGTTTATTATACTCTAAAAATAGTGGAAAAAAATGATGGGGTTTCTTGTCTTCCAGGCATTGGCTTCTTGATTAAATTTATCATGCATTTGGATCTCTAAACTCTTCTTAAAAAGTCACTTTTAAACGAACACATAACTTCGTTGTGCCCTTGTCATCATTGTTCATCGTACTACGAATATTGACATTGAATTATTTCGCTGGCAAGATATTACACACTGATATCTTACCGTATCTTCTTGACATGCGATTTCAAGAAGCTAAGCAGATGTCTGAACACCCGATAATGTATTTCTCAATATTTCTTGAAATTGGACATTAGTTATCTAAATATAAGACTTAAACGTGCATGTAGCAATAGTTTCGCATTCTCAAAATCCATTTATACAAAGCAAGCAAATCCTCCTGACGTTTCTTTCTTTTATGAGTACGACGTCATTTTTCAACTTCTCGTATTTCGCTGTGTATCCCATCCTCTGTGTTATTGTATTATTTTCCTTTTGCAATTTGCTGGGCAAAACACGTTTATATATTATACAATTGAAGCCATATGATATGAGCTCCCTGTAGCAATAGGTATTTTTCGGAATTATTAAAAAGTTTGGCAAATATTAAAAATTCGGTTTGTAACTGATAATAATACAAACAAAGTATAGAAACCTACAATTAGTCTCAACAAGATAACGATCCTTGCCACAAAGTAGTATTTCACGAAAACAATGTTAGGTTGTTACAGAATACTAAATACTTTAACCCACTAAACACCAAACAAGTTTTAACTAAAACATCGACGCGTTTCAACAGCAATGCTGTCATTATCAAGGCGATAATAAAACTAAATTAAATAAAATCTACAAAAACAGGTAACCTAAATGTTATGCACGGTCAATCCGATACGCCGCATCTTTTATAATTTGAAGCTCAAGATGCGGCTAAGTGTAATGGTTTCCAGCCGCAGCATATCTATAAGTTAATTAGAAAGTTTAATTATAAAAAAACTGTGAAAGAATCTACGACTTTTCGAGAGGTTGTTAAAGCTTCACCCGTTGTGACCCTCCCTTACGCTCCCTTTATCACTAAAGGTTTGAGTAAAATCTTCAAAGAGCTAAATCTAGGAATAGTTTACAGTTCTGGGACTAGTTTACGAAGTCTCATCGGTAACCCTAAGATAAAATACAACCTCTAGAAAAGTTAGGTATTTACGAAATCAATTGTAATGATTGTAATCAAAAATATATTGGGCAAACCAGGAGAGCAGTCTCAACTAGATTCAAAGAGCATATGGCTAATCTTAGATTTAATAGAATTGAGAAATCGAGCGTTGCCCAACACATTTTTGAAACAGATCACAACATCGATCATACGAATGTTAAATTAATTAGACAAATAAACAATTGTAACTTTCTAAATGTTTTCGAAAGTTTAGAAATATATAAAAATAAGTCATGTATAATGAACTGTGGCAATGGACCTATACCGCATTCGTCATTATTTTCGTTAATAAGAAATTAATGATGCGTATCGGATTGACCGTGCATAACGTTTAGGTTACCTGTTTTTGTAGATTTTATTTTAATTTAGTTTTATTATTGCCTGGATAATGACTGCATTGCTGTTGAAACGCGTCGGTGTTTTAGTTAAAACTTGTTTGGTGCTTAGTGGGTTAAAGTGTTTAGTGTTCTACTTCTGCACCAAGAGATCCAGTGAAGAACTTAGGTTGTTACGTTGGCCACCACAGTCTCCCAAACTGATGCCCTACTGAGAACTGTTACAGTATATCGCCATAATATTATAGCCATCAGCTTAATTTATTAAATTCTATAGTTTGAACCAAAATTACTGTCATTTCAGATTTGTAAGTTAACCGATCAATTTTAGAGAAGCACCCAACTAGTATGAATAGTATTTGCTAGGTTAGCTTTGTCGGAGTATTCATAGTCTGTTAGAAAAATTGCCAAATTAGAAGAAGTTAGTCAGAGTTTTGTGGTAAAATTGTCTAAGCAAATCCGTCAAAATGGTGCTATACCACCTTCAAAACGTAACCTCTCTGGAAGACATCGAAAAACTTCGACAAGAGTTGATCGTAAAATGATTTCAGTTATTATAGCTAACAGAAGAGCATCTGTTAAAAATAAAAAAAATCCTTCTTCAAGATGGAATTGATGTATCTCAGCCAACTTTTGAACGACGATTTAAAAAATCGCAGTTAAGACGTAAAAGGCATATAAAAAAGTCAGGGTTGAATCAAGGCATGCGACATGCTAGATTAAAATTTACGAAAGACAACAGACACTTTACAATTGACGATTAGCAGCAGGTAAAAGACTTATTTACTGTTAAAAACCTAAAACTAAAACTAAATAAATATCGATTAATAGGTATGTTTCACAGACGACACGACGTTTCACTGCACTGTCTAACAAAAAATAATAAGTTGGTTCGGAGGCGCCCTAGCGAAAAGTGGGGGTGTATAAGCCGTCATGGACCAGGAACCCTTTATTTTGTAGAGAGCACGATGCGACAAGACCACTACATAAAATTGTTAAAATTGTTTTTACTGTCTTTTCGTGAATTAGTACCTTCAACGCCTAAAGCTATCTTTATACAAGACGGAGCACCATGCCATACGGCAAAATCTGTTAAGAAATTATTGTCTGATGAGAAAATTCCGCTTCGTTGGTGACCGGGTAATTCCTCGGAGCTCAACCCTATTGAGAATGTCTAGAGCCTCTTAAAATCTAAAGTTTAGAGAAACCTACAAAAGAAGTGCTAATTAAAAATATTCGAAACGTATGGCATGGTGCCCCTGAAACAGCGAACTACAAAACTACTACCTACAAAATATTAAGGATATTTTAGGTTTTATGAAAGTTTATATACATATATTAAACTATTTGTGATAAAAAATCCAATAAAATTTTCTTTGAGTACATATTTTTTAACGGGTTAACTTAAAATAACGAATTTACGGCGTTGTGGTTATAATATTATGGCGGCACACTGTATATTTATTTTTTTAAAATACTGAAATGCATCGAAATGCAAATACCTCAGTACAAGAACTCCAAGAAAGAATAATTGAGGAACGGATATCTCGCGATATTTGTTATAAATTTGTAGCTAGTATGCCTAAAAGAATGAAAGCTGTAATAAAAGCTAAAGGAGGCAGTATCATTAAAAACCATATAATGAGCTTCATTTTCTTCTTTCCTGGAAATAATAAAAATTTTACTCTGGTCATAATACACGGTCGCAACTGTAAGTAAGAGAATATATTCTACGAATAAGAAAGTTGATTTCTTAAGACAATTACTAGATTTAAGATAACGATTACGCTTTCGATTTTTTTTTTTCTACATTCATCAGAATATATCATTTTTATAGTTGTATGATGTCATTCATTAATATATATGTACGTTCTAAAACTAGAATAAAATCTAATACAAGATACTATATTCGTGAGAAAGATTTATTAGAAAGAATAATAAACATAGAACAGCAGCGTAATCTGTACAAAACGCTCACATACTTTGTTGATACTATAAATTAAATTTATTGAAACTGTCCCCAGTGAATGATAGCATCAAGATGGAAGAAAACACAAACCTTATTAATGTCATGTTTAAAATATGTACGTGGATAATGCCCTGTATATTTGATTTGAACATAAATACTTCCTCTTCTGTCAATTCTAAAACTATTAGACAAAATAACTTACAAACATATATACACTACCATCACAAAGTTTTCAAGCAAGTATAAATTTGTTGCAATTATAAATAATAGCAAAGGTGTGGTAATGCCATTAAATCAAAGTAATTCTAATCTCATAATCCATCAAGATGTCTGGAATTCTAATTCGTTTCATTGCTAATGAGCGTATTTATTATGGGTAGATTTATTATACTAAATACGATAGATAAACTACCAAAAATCCGTATTATTTATACAGTTGTTACATTACAGAACCGAGCAGTTTTACTCATAGTTTCTTGTAAAATGTTCGAGTTAAGATTAAGATTCTGCTGATATTTAGTTAATTGTTTTATAAACATGCCTAGATAGAAAGCAATGAACTTTAGAACAACGTATACTGTAATTTGCACTCTACAAGAGCAGGAATATTCAGTCTGACCTATTGGGCTGCCAGAATGGGAATTTCACCGACAGCCAGACAAGTTAGTGATCAGAGGGGAAGCGGACGATAACGGACAACAACCACTGTTGAAGATCGATTGATAGTTACAAAGAAAGACGGACGACTTACGGCACCAGGTATCTCTAGGTGTCTTAATGCTCAACAAAGAACAAAGATATCTGTTATCACTGTGAAAAAAAGATCGTTGAAAATTGTTTACTGCCTTCGATGAAACATGGAGGTGGGAATGTGATTTGCAGTTGTTTTGTTGGCACAAGATCGGGCGATTTGATAAAAATAACTGGAAAAATCCGAAAGGAATATTTAAACATCCCGCATAACAACGCCTTAGCATCTGAAAGTCGCATTATCGGCCAACTGTTCATATTTTAGCAAGATAACGGCTCAAAGCATATATCTAAGGTGTGTAAGAACTTTTTAGAAGAAAGAAAACCAGCGAGAGAAATTACAATAATGATCTGGCCCCCTCAAAGTCCTGATTTATCTCCTATTGAATTATTGTGGGATGAACTAGACAGAAAAGCTGAAGCACGACAGCCACAAAGTGCTCAACAAGTTTGGGGCTATTTGCAGGAAGCTTATCAACCAATTGATTCTAATTATCAGGAGAAATTAATAAGGAGGAGGGTACGTACCAAAAGAAGACGTATAGATAAAAATAATTTATAAATGAGATATTTCAGGCCTATTCTTTGTATATGTTATTGTTTTTTAATATCCTTTGTGTTTGTAAATAAATTTGGAAACTTTTTCACCTCAACTGAAAAAGCAGTACTAAATATAATTAACGTATCGAACAACGGCATTAAGCTTACGAACTAATGAAAATGCTGATTTAGGCCTTTCGACTCTTCTCGTATACAAGGGCAATCTTGAACTGCATAATTGTTACGATACAAGCCATACAGAGATACAATATGCTTCTGTCCTCCTTAGTTTAATGAAACTAACGAAATTACATGCAATCCATTTAAACAACAAATTCTTTAAAACAGTACTACTTTTTCTGAAATGTAGTGTATGTGTAAAAATATAAATAAAGCAATTCTCTTGATTTACACTCAAATTCTTATTCCGAATAAATAATTTATTGGAATCATTTTTCTATGTGCAAGACTCTCACTCGTTGGCATGTACTCTGTGTGTCTGTGTCTTCTAACTATACCATACGTGATAGAGTCGTCCTAATTCCAATCTCAAATTCAATATATCCAGAAACTAAATCACCATTCTAGTTAGTTTTCAGTTGCTGAAATGTAACGGTGGAACTAGGGTAGTAAGTTGATTAAGTACTGAAGAAAGCTCACATTCCCAAATGAAATATAAATAGAGAAGAGGACAAAAGCATAGAAATCCACAGAACAGCGACCGCATTGTTATCATAAAGACAGACAAAGACAAAGCAACACATTAACGACAGAGACGATTATTACCTCCATACTGCCGGTGCAGTTTTCCAACGTAATTTAACCAGAAATATTACACTGAAGGTATTCATTAGATGGCAAATAATTAATATAAATAAACTACATACTTATTTTTTGTTTTGGTACATATATTCCTTTGCCACAAATTCTACAATCAAACAAATTAATTCTAATCGAATGATTAGCCGTTTATATTAATCTAGAAAGATACGGCTTTTACGTGCTGTAAATGAAAACTTAATCAAAGTTATATAGGAATCTACCAAATATACGAACTTTTCCACATGCAATCTATTCACATCGTGATGACATTTTGTCGATCCAGCTGTTTGATTAACGAAGGTTTATTAGATTAAAGGCATATTATGCTGAAATCAAATCCATTTCATGCAAGACAAATTCCGAATAAGAGGCTCAAAGCGACACACAAAGCCCTTTGGCATAAATTTGGTGATACTGATGTAAAGCACTGACATTTCACAAATACATATGTTCGGATGTGTTTTACTAATGATACACGTACAGCTATATATACATATTATGTATATCTTGGTGCATACATTAATTACAATAATAAGATTCGTAGTAGTTTTGTTTTCTCATTTCAATTTTTCTAAACAATTTTGAATCTTGTAGACCACTGATATATTGCGATACTTCTATGGGTAATTCATTATCGTAACTGTGTAAGTAGTTCTACAGGGTGTAACTGATAAAAAGATATATACATTCCTCTACTGCAGTGATAATTGAATAGTACAGTAGTATACATAACTGAAAAAAAGCGATTCGATGTAAGAGGCATTGTGGTAGATAAAATTGATACATTTCCTAAATTAATTAATTTTTTTAACATAATTTGCAACATATTATAAGTTCCCAAAGATAATGCAACTTATCTTCGCAAAAAGCTCGTAATGGGAGACGACATGCATACACCCGCATATTTTTTACAAATAATTTCTCTTCCTAGTATTTATCAAACAAAAAACGTCGCTTTAACGTAGAAAACACGATGGTAAAATCAATAATAATAATAATTTGTCGTAAGAACTACGCAAGCTTTTTTACTGACGAACTCGCTCAACTCTGGGCCACAGCTCTTTCCAAAGTTTGGACAATTTTTCAATTTTTACGAATATCTCAACCATCAACGATTTTGATTGACCACTTTTCATTTAGACTACAACTACTATAGACATATTTAGGGTTCTGAGGCAAAAATGCCAAAAATTAAAATTTTGTTGATTAGACGCGATTGACCATCGTTTGATCATGTTTGACTATCTCTTACATTTCCAAAATTAAATTTCGTTAAAAACTTCTAGGATATTTTTCAATTTCTTCTTTTGTTACAGGATAGAACTGACCATCGTTTAACCATGTTTGACCACCAAATAATTTTTTTGAAAACTCAATAATAGTCACAAAGGAAATGAAAAAAAACATCTTTACGAATTGAAATATACATATAACATGGAACTTCACAGATTTGGGTATGTGGTCAAACGCTAATAATTTTATACATTGTTGTTTCATGCATCTAGATAACAGAAAATTGAAAATCGTCGTTTGACCATACACTGATCAATTTTTATCCCCCCTTGAAAGTAACTTCAAGGGAGGAAATTTTATTATATGTACTTTCACAAACTTCGAGAGGTCGTCAAATGCTGATGATATGATCAAGTATTTTTATTTGACCAACTCCATAATAATTGTTGTTCGATCACAACATTACATATAATACAACTTTCAAGATATATTTCATGTATTTTCAGAGTTGATCAGACGCTGAAAATGTTACAACTTTTTCTTTCAAGCCTCTAGATCATAGGAATTTGAAAATCATCGTTTGGTTAACCATCGTTTAATTTTTATCCGATCTTGAAGTTGCATACAACAAAATAAGGTGATCAAACTAGTACACGACTTATTTTTTCAGGCCTCTATATTATAGGAGTTCGAAAATCATTGTTTGACCACCCATTGCTTAATTTTTATGAGGCCTTAAAGTTACATAAAATCGAGTTATAGAAGATAAAAATAAATAACTTTATTTAACCAATCCCAGGATATCCGATCACAAAATTGAACATATAATAAAGCTTTCAAAGTATATTACACTTTTCAGGCATTTTCAGAAGTGGTCAAATGCTGAAAATATGACAGTTTTTGTTTTGTGCATCTGCAGTACGAAAATCGTCGATTGACCAGACTCGGATTAATTTTTATCTGACCTCGAACTTATGTATATATTCCACAAACTTTTTAATTTTTAATTATTTGTGGTCTAGAGACACTGGACTAAAGAAATCTTATCATTTGCAGCGTTTGACCACCTGTCAAGGTTTAAAAGTGTGATGAGCTTTGAGAACCGTGTTATATGTAACTTCAAGACCGGATAAAAATCACCCGGTGGGTGGTTAAACGATGATTTTCGATTTCATTTAATCTGCAGATAATGTAAGAAGTAATCAAACATGATCAAACGATTGTCAATCATATCCTGCAACAAAAATTTTGTCATTAAAGAAAAAATTGCTAGTATAATTGTTTCATACTTTTGAAAATGTAAGAGATGGTTAAACATAATCAAATAATAGTCAATTGTGTCCAATAAATAAAATTTCTGCAATTCAATTTTTAATATTTTTGCCACGAAAAGTGTGTCGTCTATGGCGGCTATATTATAAACCGATAGGTGATCATCAAAATCGCTGATAATCAATGGAGGTGAATAAATAATCGGTCCATTTCATCATTTTTCTAGATTTTTGGAAACTTTGTGGTGGCAACTTTCCGAAACTTTATATCATTTCATTCTTGATTTTTTGACATGCAATTAAAACAACATAAACTAAAACATATGTATGTATATAACATAGATACTTATTTCATACCTTTTTCAGGAAGCTATAAAAATATATCAAAATCTTAATTGTTTCACAAAATATAGTTTTTTATATACGTACCTACATATATTATAGCTACAAGCTTCACATGTTTCTATTACATTTATAAGTGTTTTGTTAAAATCCATTTTTATTTGATGCATTTGAAATTGAAAATACATACCCAAGTCAAGAATAAAGTATTTATTTGTTTGTTGACGGTTATTTGTATGTAAAGGAAAACGTAAATAACATAAAAAAATTTCAGTACAAACACTGGATTTTAGCTAAATACCTTCTTAAAATTTACCAAATCTTGCAACCAAACAGAAAATATTTATTTAATCAATGTTTTACTTTCTGAAGCATTTTAAATCTTCACATCATTGTACATTAGATGTTATTATAGAAGATCTATCATTGTAAAAACTGAGATTTGTTTTCAACAGTAAAATTTCGAAATAAAAATAAAAGCAACAATAAATATTACAATATTCTTTCCACTTTTACAACCAGGAAACCTTGCAAAAAAACAGGATACACACCACTGTTAAAAGCTCTTTCGGGTATACTGTACCGAACAAATTTTCAACAAAACGTATCGGAACTTCATGTATACTTAATAAGACAAGGGGCGTTTGGAAACTCTTCTAATACAGCTTGTTTACCAACAAATTAAGGCAATAATCACTTGCTCGCAAACATTCAAACACTAGAGGTTAGACATGCTACTTAATATGTTAACTAATTCTTCTTCGAACTATCGAAGGTGAAAAAACACCGTCTCGATTATATAACGGAGACACGGGAGTCAATATTTGTATTGTCATTATTTATAACTTACAACACAACATATTCAGTTTAGAGTTTAAAGGACAAAGGACGCTGCCTACCTAAAGAGTCAATTGCATTGTTATTGCAATTATCTTCTTTCACACAACAATAATTATGAAGAATTTCACAATAGTTTCGCCAAATCATCTATCCGTCTCATAGACGAGTTTCGTGGCGAAGGAATGATAAATAAAAAACAGAAACGAATTGGTTTCAAAGTATGTTCTCTTCTATTCTGAAAAACTGAAGGAGCTTGTGACACTCATGGGCATTTCGAAAAGAATGTCAAAAAACCGGAAATGATATCACTAAACATGGCATAGCTTACCACATGCAGTGTATATGATATTTCGAGCGTTGTTAGGTTTGCAATTAGCCAGCATATGTACGGTCGAAGAATAACAACCTTGAATTGCAAATCGTATCGTGCAGTCGTCTTGTACATAAATGTGACACCATCGGTGAGCTCACTTAACCGTCCAATGGTGAATACAATACGTTGTTTTTTTTTCTTATAATTTAACTTAGGTAAATGCAAAATTGCATGTGTAACGCGCTGGCATGTTGGGTAATAGCAAAGAAACCAAATTCTCGTCAAGGATCTACTTTAAATAAAAAGTCTTTCATTACCTGTATAATTGTAGTTGATTGCAAAAAATTTCAGAAGATATATTTTAAACTGAATTGAACTCATGAACCAAACCACCAAACCATGATTACAAATTTTAATAATAATTTTGTATCGAGCAATTTGTTACTACTTTAATTCGGGATTACATAATTCCAGTGTCTTTCATTTTGCGCTAAAACTGGATTGCAGATCGCTAAGTCTTTCTGCCTCCAAGTGTGTGATCTTTCTTATCACGGGTACTGAGTCATTGTTGTTATGTGGACATAATGGAGCACTACGACCTAAGCCTTGATAAATCAACAATTCATGTTGAGGAGGCGAGTAATTTTAATTTGGCGGGGAGACCTATCTAGATCGAGATCCTGAAGTGTTGAATCAATGGATTCTCCGACAGAGAGAACCAATGCCGTCGCATATTCACCAAGAGATGGAAAATTTAGATCACGCTGAATTCAGTAAAGTTTAGAGAGCTATTTCAGCAAATTTTGCAGGTACAGTTATGAAATGGTGTCTAAACATATACCTGAGTAGGTAAACTATGTGCCTATCAGACCAGTCAATCGACGTGGACACGCTGTATAAGCTGTAGTTTTGACAGCTAAAACCTGTCAAACTGTCATAATTATGACAATTTGCTGGTTTTACACAGGTTTTAGCTGTCAAAACTACAGCTTATACAGCGTGTCCACGTCGATTGACTGGTCTGATAGGCACATAGTTTACCTACTAGCATCATGGCAATATACTGCTCCGTGTTGTTTGGTATCACATTTAATTTGCCCGTTGCCGCCAAATCTTCCACTAGCAGGTGGCCGTCGTACCCGGAGAGGTTGTGGAACACCACGGGGATAGTTTTGGTGTCTCTGTATTCCAGGTTACATTGGACGTGTGCAGCTCCTCTGCATATAAAATATAAATTACGTATCTATTTTTTAATAATGTACAAAAACTTACCTGTATTTCCCAGTTAGATGAGAATGGTCTCGGACTCTTTCTACACCTAGGGGCTTCTCGCAAATGTGGCAAATGGGGGCAGTAGCAAATTGTCTATATTGTTCAGGGGTTAATTTGTCCATGGGGATGGGGCACCAGTACGCGGTTTCGGCATTTTCCGCAATGTGCTGTAACTCGCGCACTAGCCACTTTGCAGGTCCCCCGCCTCTATAACTACGGTAGTAACTAAGAGTATCGTCATATGTACACTTAAAATAATAACCTACACTATAAGGGATGTGGTGATGTGTCTTTTTAGGATCGATTGTGGGTTGCACCAAACACTCAAAATCAGCGTAAACTATAAACGGGGCTTTTGACTTGTTCTTAAAGTTTTTAAATTTAATTGTCTTTTCTTCGGGGAATGTCACTTTAAAGTCGTTAACACTACCGCAATTTAGTTCGTGTGTTCGCAGTTTTTCTTCCGTGTAGAAGTAGTGCAAACAGCGGTCGCAGAAGAATTTTCTATGTGCGTTACAAGGCGTTACTTGTTTAGATACAAGGCGCGATAAATCTTTAATCCACACATAGTGGCACTTTTCGCGTTCTTGAATTAATAGTAAATTTACGTGTCTTTCTTTTTTGTCTTTGGTGAGGCGATTTGGAACACACTTTAGTTTCTTATCTAATCTATATACATTTACACTTATATTATTTAGTTTTTCAAACGTTTTAATGTCTTCGCGGCTGATTGGAAACGTAATGTCTGTTACATTTAACACGGTGGAGTACTGGGGGTAACTAGACACTCTTTGAGGATCGTGAGCTCCTGGAAACAACGCTGAAACCACAGCCCAAGCAAAGCAAGCATCGTCGTTATTCTGCACGTTCACGCAGGCTTGCTTTCGCATTATGGCTGGTGGAAGAGGCAGATATGAACCCACGCGCTGCGGATTATAATGGTTAATGTTGACGTTTAAATCAACTACCGCAGCTAACGCCCAGCCACTATCGCGCTCCTACAAAACGATATAATTTTAATTTCTAAATTGTAGGAAAAAAACATTTACTTACTTGAAATTCGTCCAACTCACGCAAAATCTCCGCTGTAACGAAGTTGTCGTACCATTGGACCAGGTTGGTATCCACACTTATAACTCTATTTCTAGTAGCTATGTGCTTCAACTCTTCCCGATCCTGAACGGTAAAGTTTCCAGTAAATATTGTATTTACTTTTAGAAACGGTACCTTCTTCAATTCATTCGTCACACGGCGTACGAACATACTTCTGGCGTCATCGAGGAAAGTTCTCGGATCCACATGCCGTAAGTTGACGATACAACCCGTTCGGATTCTACTGGCGAAGGCCGATTGCACCTCGTGCCAGCGAATCCTTTCGCTCTGGATCCTGCCACCTCCGCGAATTTCCAACGCCTTGAAGAAGGTACGGTAGCCTAACATCCGACAAATAGCCGCCTGGAGGTTACTCCGCTCCCCCACGTTACCTGCTATCTTCAGGGCACGATTTAAGAGCCTGAGGTTAGCGGAGCACATACTGATGAACGGTGCAACATCATCGCCTCTACGAAGGGACGCTTTTACGCGCTCCATCGCCACGATCATTTGTTTTGCAATTTCAGATGCCATTTTTTATCTAACCTAAAAATTAAATTGTATCACATTCACTTATATTAAAATTACACTTATATACGAAATTATATTAAAATTGTAAAATGTAACAAATTATATTACAATTGTAATAAATAAACACTTACCTGATATAAGATGATACTCACAGAATAACAAACTGTAAACTGATAAGCGTTCATACGATCGCCCCGCTTTTATATTGATGAAAATGCTGATTCATAAAGTTTGACTATTTACACAGGTGCTTAAATTCTAAGAATGCTGAGCCGGATGTTTACACAGGTGCTTAAATTCTAAGAATGCTGCCCGAATGTTTACACAGGTGCTTAAGAATGCTTATTTAGCGATTTCATCCCAGCGGATGTCTGTGAGATTTCTAAGAATGCTGATCTTGCGAATGCATTATTCCCAGATGTTTACACAGGTGCTTAAGAATGCTGATTTGGCGATTTCATCCTAGCGGATGTCTGTGAGATTTCTAAGAATGCTGATCTTGCGAATGCATTATTCCCAGATGTTTACACAGGTGCTTAAGAATGCTGATTTGGCGATTTCATCCTAGCGGATGTCTGTGAGATTTCCTGCGATTCCCCGGACACCTGCTCTGTCGATTACGTCATCAGGGGCCTTCTCCTCGGGGGCGTAAGGGGGCCTTCTCCACAGGGGGCGCTCTCTTCGGGGCCGTAAGGGGGCCTTCTCCCCAGGGGGCGCTCTCCTCGGGACCGTAAGGGGGCTTCTCCCCAGGGGCGCTCTCCTCGGGGCCGTAAGGAGGCCTTCTCCTCGGAGGCCGAAAGGGGCCTCTAGCGCCATCTAGTAACTAAAGGAGGCCACCAGCACCATATGTTATCTAAAGGAGGCCAGCAGCGCCATCTGTTATCTAAAGGAGGTCAGCAGCGCCATCTCGCGGACAATGGACACACCTCTAGTGTGTGCATTATACAGCGTGTCCACGGGCGAGTGATGAGTCATCGGGGGTCGTATATAGTGCCTGGCTTATACAGCGTGTCCACGTCGAGTGACTGCGGCCGTAGTCGCTTAGTTTACCTACTTACCTGATATATGTACCTAAGGTATTTGCCTACGCACTTGACCTGAGGTCTGCTTGGGAGTCCTCCTATCGATTACGATGGTAGTTAAGTAAGTTAAGTTACGTGTGAAAAACGTATAGCTTCGCATTTAGATGCATTAATTTGCAGATTCCACATATGCGCTCACTCGCAGATATCGCCTAAGGTTTGTTGTAGTCGTCTCCATATTAGGGCACAATTACTGCAAGTAAGTAACAGTGTCGCCAACATAAGTTTGCAAGTTGGTGTCTGGAAAACGTGGGATATCACTTATGAATAGCATAAAATGTTCAGGCTCCAGAAAAGAGCCGTGTGAGACACCAGCTGCAGTAGGTCTAGACATGGAGAATGCGTCACTGCACTTTTCATGGAAAGTCTTACCAATTTTAATTAGATGTTATATTGAGAGTGGATGCACTACTGCGCATCATGCGTACATTTATTTTTGCGGGCAATTTAAGTAAGCGAGTCAACAAGTCCGAATTGGACTTTAAATCTTGAACTGATATGGGACATACCACCAAAGTATCACGTACAGATGTAACTAAAAGCCACACATAAATTGAAAGAACAAGCTATTATTTTTTATATACGAGGGGTCGTTTTTATATTCCCGGACAAGGCATGAAAACAAAAGACTAGAGCAAAAACAAAATTTTATTTTTCAATATAGTTTCCCTGCTTTTGAATATAGGTATAGCACCTTTTCAATAACATCTTTAATCCAGTATAAAAATATTCATTTGGTTTTTCCACAAAATGGTCCTCCACTGTTGCTATAAGTTCGTCATTGTCCCTCAATTTTGTTCCCCTTAGCGCCATTTGAAATGGCGAAAGCATTATGTAAAAGTGGCTAAACTCATCTCTAACTAAATCCATTTTTTTGATTTTTAATAATTTCATATCCCCACACATTTGAAAAATAACATTGCGCGGGGGATAATTTCTCGTTTGTAGCTTCCAATTATCAAGTCACCATTACGAAGATTCTGTTGCAGCACTTGCCTGCATATATTCGCAAATATTCGGCGACCCTACTAGAAAGGAAAAGTTTAACATCCATCAATTAACTTCCGAAAATAATGGGAATCTTTAAACATTCTATAAACACGATTCTTCATTAGCAATTGACGCAGTGAGATTATGAATACCTTAAGATTCTTATTTCAGTATAATTT
>CM043020.1:23667907-23732064 GCA_023690525.1 Holotrichia oblita
CTAGTCAGTCAATATTAGCCAGATATAGGTTCACCCAAGTTATCAGTCAGTGACAGTGTTCGACTGAAAACTTTGTAATTTCAGATAGAGGATAATCAGGTAGGAACTCGTCAGCCTTAATCAGAGTCGTGCAACTGAGGGTTATATGTGACCCCCAATGCCGATAATGTCAAGACGATGGAGAAACAACAACGGCAATAGGAAACAAACTTTTGACGTTGTGAGGTTGGAAAGTCTTGCAGAAATCCGAAAACTACCAAATAAAAAGGTACTGCAACTCTTGTTTGAAACGTTGAAGTCGAACGAATGTCTTTGAAGACCCGTATAAAGTGTCTACCACTGATTTTTCATAAATTTTTGTTCTTTATTAAAGCTTTTCTTTATCTAAACCCAACAGAAAACAACAACATTTAACGAAACTATTACTTCGGTATTTAATTAACACGATTGTTGAATTTTTGCAAAATATAATCCAAATAATGGAAATATAGAAAAGAGCAAATGCAATTAAATGATTTGAGAATCATAGTTGATGAAAATAAATTCAGACCGTTTCTAAAATGACAACCAAAAGTCTTATGAATTCTTAACAAACAAAGAAGCAACGTTTACGAGAACATAAGCAATAGTTCTAGGAAACATTTATCAGAGAAGCTATCGTATACTTGTACTGAAAGCAAAAATGTAATAAAAAAGACTACAACTTGAATAATACGAAACTAAAAGTTGTCGACAAGGAAAATTACCAACCAACTGTTAATTTATGAAAATTGTGTGCGCCAGATTTCTCTCACTTTTCTATTTTTAATTTTATAAACATATACATACACCGCCCACAAACGAAACAAAAAAAATTATGTGATAATTCTTTAACTGGAAAATGATTCATTTTACCTGATCAAGGTGGAAATTATTGTGGTAATGTGTGAGATGTGGAAAATGATGTGGTGTTAAATAGTATGGCTTCATTTTCAAAAAAAAAGATTAAGGAATGCAAAAAGAGGCAACTACACAGTTCGAAAACAGAGCCGTGTAAACTGTCTAGTGTTACTGGTAAATATTTTAGAGTAAAAAATGTAGAGTATATACCTATTTTAAATTGCCTCTAATAGTAATTTTACACTAAATCGAACAGTAAAAGATAGCAAGCATGCATCTAAACAAAGACGGTAGACGATAGTGTAAAATTTCCTATCAAAACAGTGTTAACTTCAATGTTATATTATTTATATCTGTAATAATTGGTGTTTATAGAGGTAGTTTGGCATCTCTCCTACGGCCGGCAGGATGTGAGGAACTCGACGAGGTCGTTACCATTCTACGCGGAAATAATAATTTTTGTAATCGGTATAGGTTAGGTTTCGTTATATATTATGTATATACATTAAATCGCTATGTAAAACTATCGGAATTCGTAGGTCCGTGGTAATGTCATCGCTTTGTCATGCGGAGGTACGGGGTTCGATCCCGCTTCGAGGCACGATTTTTTTCCACAAAAACATTTTTATGATTACTTTTAAATGGTAATGAAGCTGGTGCTGGTCAATGGAGGTGGTCCAAACTGAAAGAATTTGGATGGATCGGCTAGAAATATATCTGTAACGTGTAAAAGTAGAGTAACTATGTTTGCACTACGTAGAGAGATGTTTACTCTAAAATTTACTCGTGCACTCCGTGTTAATATTTTACTCTAAAAAGAGTGGACCTATATAAACACCGGCTAGTGTTAATTATTTACACTAAATTTCTAACTGTGTACAAATTAACCAAGACTTTCAACGCAAGTAGGCTCTATTGCCACTACATGCTGTTGCTGCAGCTCTCCTGCATTTTCAAAAAATGTTGGGATGATACTGTTATTCAATATGCAGCAGAATATACACTTTACTTTAACAATTGGCTTTTTAAAGCATACCTCTTAGTTGTAGTATTCTGATACAAATTCTCATAGGAATCATACGAATGCCATCGTTTGAGGATGACTGGGCACTGCACAACTTTTAGCCTTATAGCCGATGTAGAATCTTTGAAAAGGTGCAAGAAACTGAAAATCGTTTATTTATAAGGCTCTTTTTTGGAAAATTGTGTAATAAATAAGAGAAAGAGGATTTAAATTTGCTTCAGATACTAAAGCTGTGATTCAACTTTATGAAAGGCTACACCTGGTTCGGTTTCTTGAAAGTTGTCTCATTGTCGAAAAACGTACTCCTACAAATTACATATCAAAGATACCAGCAGCAGTAGACAATTATTTTTCAAATACTTATAAAAAATGTAATTAACAGCTTAATTGACCAGGTTGTTAAATGAGCATATTCCGATTTGAAAAATGAGAATTTACGCAAAGTTAGATCCAAAGAAGAACAAAATATATAATACAGGTTCAAATCAAATCATAACATCATATAACTGCTGAAAATGCCTTGTCCAAGCAAGCAGCAATGATAGATAACATAATTTTGATGTTAAATGAATTTTATTAAATTAAGTTTTTGATTGTTTTTTGCCATGTTGTTTCTTGATCATTGAATAGAATTATTAGAGCTTGACAATAAAATAACTATATAAGGCTCTAAAATATACATAATAATATTTAGACAGTATAATATACATAGATATACAAGAACAATCTTATATCTGGATGTACATATAACTGAAGTTCTAAATATATATTTCCTAATTCACTACAATGCAAAAGTGTTACCGAGTTCGTACAACGAACCTAACTTGTAATAGCGTCACATAAAATTTTTCTAGTCAGATAGGAAATTTTCAATTTCCAACTGAAGTGGTGTACATAAATGGACTTCGTTTGTTTTAACTACTTGTGCAAATTGTCAGGTACATATATATTAGTCAGAGCTAAAACGATATTCGCTTTGCTACTGTATAATATAGACATTTAATTAGTTTTAAGAAAATATTTGCATGTTTATCTTATATAGCTGTACGTTATTAATAATTTAGTGCTTATTTTTTACAGTCACATAAACAACAATCAAGGACGCCCAAGTTATTCATTATCACTTAAGAAACAAGGACGTGTTGACCATACGTCACAAAAAAACTTACGGATTAATGAAACAAATGGAAGGAATATCCTTCTAAGGAAATATATAAAGGATGCTTTATGTTGATGAAATGTAACCGGCCTTGTATATGTTAGGAAGTATAATGTACTTAATTCCGCTGGACGAAAAGTAATATGAGATAACAGAAAACAAGAACTCAGTATAACCCTGATATATAAAAACCCAATACACAGCCAACAATATACACTCTTTTTTCCTTAATAATATGAAATATTTAATAGGATGTTTCCCCGCATTTTTTAATGAAAAAAAAGTTCCTATTAGCATGTATCCAAAAATGTATCGTGTAACATGTGCTGTTGAAGTTGAATTTTCGTTTTTCGTAATTATCTTACTAAGGGATTATTTCATTATTTTTAAACTCTAAATTATAAAAAAAATCCTCATTCAATACCGAAAATAAGATGCCTGTTCTATCTTTTCAGTTGTAACTTTAGGATAAAAATGCTATTTTATTGAAAATCCACAAAAGAACATATACATAAAATTGTTTGTACTAATTTTGACTTTTTTTCTTATGAATTAGCAGATGACAATGAATACTTATCGTATGTAAGACCATTGTTTTCCTGAAAAACATCTACCATGGTCGGTTACATTTACACAACTCCAAAAAAACAAAAGCATCAGAGAGAGTACATCCTCTGTCTAGTAAAAGACCCAGTAAAACACTATTCATAATCTTATATGAAACTAAAACTACATAATGCCGATATTATATTATGAATTCACTAATAATAATTATCTTTATCATTGCGTAGTGAACCGCATTTTTATTGATATGGATCCATTTTGTATGGACGATCTTCACTCAGATTTTTGGTTAAATATGTGTAGATGATGTAGCTGTACAGCTGTTTGGATAAAATAAAAACTAAAGCTGGAGACGGAACATTAAAGAAGGTTTGACTAGCGCTAATATGGTAACGCATTGTATCGAGATTTAGCTAATTTGTTTGCTTTAATCGTAGTCTTCAGTTCTCACTACTCTATATTTACTCGCCTTTATCCTCAACAATAGTTTGAATCCTTCCAGGCATAAAACTACTGGTTCTCATATAGTATTAGTCAGAAACTGTTCCGTATTTCTTGTAATTTAATATATGTACAGTTGTAGAATGATTCGTCGAGCTTACTTCTTAAAGATTATTTCATCTTGTACCACACCGTGTCTATCGCATTAAAGGCTGCAGTATTATATTAATCTTACAAAATGTTCATATTGTTATCGCCATGCTCTAGTTTGGCGGGAACCTTTTTACGATTGATCAGTAGATATAAATGATATTGAAGGCTTTCACGGTCCGAATCTCTATTATTAATTAATATATATATTTTGTGACCTTTATCTACTTATCTTTCAATTCTTGAGATATTTCCACTTATAGGTCAATGAAACAACAATTAATTAAATACAATATTAAATTGGTATTTAATTACTTCTTTTAATAGATTAATTCTCTTCTGTTACTTGACTTTTCAATACACGATTTATTTTTCAAACAAAAATAATCCGTGACTCATTTCATCACATATTTCCTAACTAAATTTCAATAATGTTTTATTTGGTTATAGAAAACTAACTGAATGCTCTTGAATGGATGCATTAGCCTCCTTCTAACACATGTCATTCAGATTGGTGCTGGTTGTCACAACATGCTGGCTTTTTTTAACGTTTGCTGTAATTCTTTTTCATTAGTTAGATTGGAATAAGTTTCAATAGTCAAAAAGAGGTCAAAACTAGGTAGGCTGTCCAAAAACAAGCGGTGGCACTTATACAGTATGTCCACGTCGAATGGTTGTCCCCGTAGCTGTACAGTATACCTACTCAGCAATATACGTCCTATTTATATTCGTTATCTTTTTCCCTGTCATATTATCTTGATAATTTCTTTTCACTCTTTCTACTCAATCCTAAAACGACTAAATTCGTTTTCCCATTCTTTGAATTTGGATTTCTGCTAGAGCAGTATTTATAATAATCTCATTTTGCTTAATACTTTCATCAATAATTTTATCAGATTACTGTTTTAATTCGTTTTGCAGAGAATTGATTACTTCATCAAGCTTTTCTTTGAGGTTGGATATTTTATTATCTTTGTCAGTTAACATACTCTTTAATCGTGTTGCGCAGATGAGGTCATGTTTACACATCGAGTTACCTACTGGCATTGCTTACCTGGTTTTTGCTCCTAAACAAGCCACTTACATAAGTGGTGAAAAGTCAAGTTAGTAAATTTTGGATTTTCCATTAACATGAACATTATTTAAATAAAAGCTACTTTCTTCCTCGGTTTCTTTCTACTTTCTTGTTATTCCTCCCTCTTCTTTCCTCTTCGTTAGGTACTCTAAAAATGCATTGATTGCTTAACTTATATTATTTTTTAATAAATAGCAAAATTTGTGTGTATTCATCGTGTATTTATCCTAACCAATATACTAATGCTGAATTTTTCATCACTGCGTGACTAATACCGTCCGTAGATGTTGGTCTAGCAATATTTCTAAATGCAGACAATGCTTGAACTGTTTCCTTAATGATATTTAATTTGAATGTTTGTCAAAATTCCCATTAACCCCCAACCAACTTTTTTCGTTTAAATACATTCACAATCAGTATCAACAATATGTGAGATAATACAATCATAGTAGTAACAGTAATATAGTGAAATAATGCCGTTTGCGATAGTTTCGACAAGCTGAAGCTGTAGAATAGTCGATAGTAATCGAGGTTTTGCTAACTTGATGAATCGTTTGAGGATAGATAAAAAAATATAGATTCGGCTTTTAGAGAGAAGAATCCTTAAATAATTCAATATTTCCATCGAGTTTAGATATTTTTTGGAAGATCGCTACAACTTACAAAGGGGAGGTATTAGTACGAAAAAGTTTAATTACGTTTTTATGAAGGAGGAAAAACAGAAAATGTTATTAAGATAAAATGTAAACTGTATAGAAGACCATATTTGATAAATAGATTTAGATGTCTCATAATTTTTAGGGAAATTAAAATTATTTTAAATGCAATATATTTTTACGATATTGAATTCTTCTTGATCTTACGTTTATTACAATTTAGGACTTTATTGTGTTCCATAGAATACTTTAAAAGGAAGACTTTTGTATTAATTTAGTAGCAAAATTAACACACTTTGGCATATTACAACTTTCACATTAAATATCTCATTCGAGTTAAAACTGTTTCTACTTTTATTAGAAATTTTTGGTTGATCAGGATACTCAATATTTATATACATACATGTTCTTCTAAGTAGAACAGCCTATATTTGACAATAAGCTAATGCACTAATTTTTGAGTTATTTGCTATTCTATAAGCAGGAACGTAGTTTTGAGTGCAGAAATGGTAACATTCGCCTAATTGTTGCTTAGCTAAGGAATAAGAAAATATTATAGACTAGATTTTAATTTGTTCACAATGGATATTCGGTATTCCTTTAATGATGAGAGCTCATTCAAAAGACGTAGCCCAAGTTAATTAATTAAATGTCGTGCGGTGTCGGTGTTACCGATTTTTTATCTGTATTCAGGTATTCTATTTAAAATAAAATAACTTTTGTTTACTCCGTCATTATGAGACACCATGTATGTACATCTGAGATGATATTAGAAATAAGGCCTCGTATACGCTTTAACTTATATCTTAATAAAATCTTCCCCTCTGTCTTATAATAAAGACGTAATTACACTTCCTCGCCCTGCTTTGTTATCAAAAATTAAGTTTGCAAATTGACAAATATTTCATAAACTGTGATTCATATTACAATGTAAGATTAGAATTGCATGAAAATATAAACTTTGAAGCAGTAATGTAGAACCATTTAATTTGGGTCATAAAAGTGTATGTAAAAGTTATGCTTTTATTCGTCAAATACATTTCAACTGTTACATCAAAGATGTATAATAAAACAAGCAGTAAGAATAGATTTACAGAAGATGTTTGTACCAATAAATTATGTTGTAATAAACTTTATTTTTGGGCAGGTTTGCCATTTTGCTCAAGATCTAGGTTTTGTCGTGTACGGATATCGGTTGTATCAAAAAATCTTCTAACGTTTATCTAAAAGAAATGAAATATCTAGTGTCTTTTAAAGTTGCACGATAAAAAATTGAATCGACTATTTGACCAATTACATATGATACTATGTAATGTTAGCAGATTTTCTTGCGACCAATAATGATTGCTTTTTAATTAAAATTAAAAAAAAAATTATTCATTGCTCTACAAAGGATGGAAATATCGGAATGCATTCCAGCGATTGGCGCAAAAATAACGATAAAATGCTAATCTCTTGGTTGCGTCCCCGCGCAATTACGTTTTCGAGACAGGATTGAATTAAAATTATGAAAAATGGAATATATTCATATTTCTTTTTTGAATACTTCCGTAGCTTCAGCTATTTTCCATAGCAGTGTCTCTTATGAAACATCATCCACGAGCTTTAAAACAAGTTAAAACGATTATCTCTGTATCCTCATTAATACTAATAGCATCCCTAATAAGAATTTTAATTTAATTAGGATCTCATATAATTGTATAGTAGACTTGATATTTCAAAAAATAATTCGAATTTTTATATTTAAAACTTCTGTGTTGTCAAAAACACAAATGCGTTCCTTCACATAGCAATGGATTATTTTTCACTTCACACAATTTCGGTTAATAATCCTTCATGGAAAGTATTACCTCAGAAACTTCTATTACATTGAAAGGTATAGATAAATAGGAGCTTATAACTTAATTTAACCGAATCTTCATCAGTATCAACTGTAAGAGACATCAAACACGTTGACACAGGATTAAATTGTATTAATTAAGTTTGCAATAGTCGACGTATTATTTGCTCTGTACTTGTTTTATGTTCGTCAAACGTGTACTCACAAATTATATTATTTTGATAACATGGGATATAACTAATCTGGCTATTATAAAGGTGTGAATTATAAATTAATTCATTCAAATATGAATTTAAGTAACCGTTATTGACAAGAATCTCAAAAAGATTTTTTTTACAGATGACAATGTGGTATTTTACTTTGTTTAGTTTTTTTATGAGTGGTGGGTGCTTAGTTGCAGTGAGTCTGTAAGCTGTATCGCTTGTATGGCTATCATGCAACTCTCATGCTGTAGATTTTTTATGTGTGTAAACTGTGTTCAAATGGCTTTGTCACAGCATCATACCGTCTTTTATAATGCTGTGCTGTCAATCACTTTTCTCCCACTAGCGAGTGGTAAGTCGATACGGATTTCAATTCTCCGAAAAAATATCTTTCCGGAGAATTCAAACCCGACGCCTATTGATCCGCCACAACCATACTCAGCCCCCTAACCACTGCGGATATCTACCGGATGCCAATTTAAACTTGGCCCTCAAAAAACAATTTTTTAGAACAATTTTTTATTTAAATTCCGAATGGTAAATTTGAGTCCCTTAAACGCAGTGAAAGTCAAAGAAAACACTTTTTTAGGGTTTACAATAATTTTCAATCAATGTCCAACAATAGTCAGCAGGCATCTCGTTATTGCATTTGCCCCAATAGCGCGTTTTAATAGTGGAAATGTCTTGGCGAAAACTTTGACAGTGTTTATCACTGTCATCGTCAAGATTTGGGGGAAAAAGCCAGATGCGAATGCAGAAAGTGTTTTTGGGCTCATCTTAGAACTTAATGCTTGGATATTGTTAAACAGTTCACGAATAATTTCCTTGTACTTTTCAGATTTGTTATTTTCATGAAATTGTGTAGTCCACCTTTAAAGCTCTAAATTCTCGATTTTGTTCTAACACATCAATGTTGGGTCTTATAGAAATTTCCTCTGTTAATTTACCATCAGTTATATTACCAAATTTCTTTTGAAGATATTGAAACCCTGCTCCATCTTTATCCATTGCTAGCAAGAAATTCTGCATCAAATCATCTATGCACATATTACGTGTAATACTGGAAAGAATTTGTATGTGTTTGCCCCGTCGAATTATGGACTCTGTTCTTTTGAGTACATCATATTATGATTGACTAATGCATGCAAGCATAATAAAGTATGTAGATCTCCCGACTGCGCCATTCACAAAGAAAAGAGCGAGGTTTTGTAAATCCAAGTTGTAGACTCATTACAGCTGCAACGACTTTAAGATAAATGCGGGTGTGCCATTATAGGTTGTGTGTCCTTTCAGTCTTGATCTTTATATTTTTGCTTTAGTTCATGATAAGTAGGGCTCGTGAATTAGGTGATTGAACACCATCCGATTTATTGGATGGGAAATATTTTCTAATGATTGCAAGCAGTCTTCATAAATGAACGAAACATCTGAAAGATGTTCTTCTGTCTTTGCATCAACATGTTCTTGGTTCTAAACATCAGTAGGATTTGATACTTGGTAAAATTTCCGAACAAGGAACTATACGAGTGGCAGAAGACACGTGAGGATAAATAATGTTTTTCCTATTTTTTTATGGGAAACGCGAAGGTGTGGATGTAGCACAAGTAGTCGTCAGTCGAATGGCCCTTTACGTGTGGAGATTTGGTCAAATTTTTAATTTAAAATAAGAGGTTATACACTTTTTTTATTAAAGTAATAATGTTGCTCAACGATGAACTCCTCATATACAAAGCAAAATGGTTGAGGTCATTAGCCAGAATACCTCTAACTAGCAACTATTGTAAGTTGACGTCGTCTATTGAGCGTAATACGTTTGCAATGCCTCATGTACCCACATATCCACGGATTTATTCTTACTTTGATTTGATTGTGCCAAAGAAAAAAAGAAGAATTGGGTTAAGGACTATAACACAGAAATCAAAACGAGACATGTTAAAACTTGCTCGTTAGAATGATAACATCTTGATATTTTTTATTATTGTACATCATACTTCGTGTACTAAAGATTTGTTAATAAAACTTCAAAAACAAAACATGAATGAGATGTTTCGTTTTTTTGTATCTGAGAATTAAATAAATCTAGCGCATTGTTGGCGAATAATCAAACTATATCCAAGGACTCAGTATTAAAAGCAGTTTGAAAATTATATAAACTGCAATATTCTTTGTCATAGCGGCCTATTATGATTCTTAGAAGAGTTAAAGAAAAAACAGTAGAATGTAAACAATACACACATTATAACAAATGAACGGTAGAATGATAATTCCGTATTTAACCGTTCATTTGTTATAATGTGTCCATTGTTTACGTTCTAGTGTTTTTTTTTCTTTAACTCTTCTAAGAATCATCATAGGCCGCTATGACAAAGAAATCTTCCACGCAATACTTATATATATTAATATAATGTCTATTATAAGCAGGTATACATAATATTGTACTAAAAACGGAAATGTGTATACAGCGAATGAGTAAAAAAAAAGTTGCTCGCATTGGTTAATGTTACACGTGATCGGTTAGAAAAACTTATATACATTTTTGTCTGCATATTTTATAGGTTTACGAAGGGCAACGGCAGTTGCATATTTGATAGTGTGGGGTTGGTTTGTGTCGCTTTAAAACAAATTTCGTACGATGGCATAAATTTAGTTTGGTCCTCTATGAAGACAAAATTAACATTAAAGGTGTAAAACTAAACGTTCTTTTCTGTTTTCCGGGTGTCTTATTCAAAGGTGATAAATTATGAGCAATCAGTGGCGTTTCAGATTTTAATTATCAAAGCCAATTTATGGAGAGATACGAAGGGAGAAAACATCATGAAAAGGTAAGTGTTATTTATTGGGGGAATATTATTATTTAAATTTACAAGTAGGACTGTGTTGTCAAGCTGTGATTAATCTTCTCGATACACGGTTTTATGTTTAATTTCTTTGAAAAATTGCTTAAAAATATTTTGTTTGACAAAATATGTTTTATTTTATTTTAATGTAATTTAAACTGCTGCTTTAGAGATGCGAAACCTATGCGGCAATCGGACATGAAAGTCATCAGCAGGCGAAATAAAAGAGACAAGAGGACAGAATGAAGTAAATGAGTTCCAACTTACAGCTTAAAGATAAACTTTAATTTGTGTTTTGCTATAGCAGCTTAAGTTATAATAAACGCAGTTTCTTTAGAAAAACGGTAATACTATGACTGAATTTTTTTGAGGAAGAAGACACTTGTGATTAATGTTTCTTGTTTTTGCGTAGTGGCTATATAAGGCAGTTCATTACGAATTTCTATTTTTAACAATCTTTGAAAATGTATTTTCTTGTTTATTTCGTGTAATTACAGTCGTTTGCTCTTAAGGAAAAACCATAAGGGCCGGCGTAGGAAATGTAAGTCGTTCTAATTCAATGGCTAACGACTGTAAACATATTTTTGTCAAAATTCTGCTTTTATTAACATGAAAGTATCTTTGTTTTAAGTCATTTTATTTTAAACACGCCTAAATATAATATATGAAATTAACGAGATATTAAATAGTTTAGTACACTGTAAAAAATAGCAGTAAAATTACATAGATAAACATCCTAACATTACAGTGAAAATACTCGTACAAAATAATAACATGAAGATATACATATATATTCACTGTTAAATTACAATGGGTTGACAAAAAAACGTAAAATATGTAGTATTACGATAACGTTATATGTAACAACACAGTATTACTTTGTGCATTACAAAGGTGCAATGAATCTTACTGTTTGGTTTGCTTTATCACCCTGATATACATTGTAAATCTCCAAACAGTAATTGTAAATTTATTATTTTATTTTTGCCCGCGGTTGTAAAAAAATGCAAGTCGAGCAGAAACATGCAAGGCATCAGCTGCGAGGTGGATATTGGGTACACTGCAATACAAATGCACTCTAGATACTAGCGTCCATGTGTACAGTTGTGTTATATGAATTAGAAGGCGGCATAAATTGATGTATCGTCATCTTAGAAAGTTTTTGATTTTATAATAATATATTGATATAATTAATGAAAATGCTGTTGCTATTAGATTTATTAGCATCACAGAATATCGAACTATAGACACATGCATATATGTAGATGTAATTTATTATTTATACTGGAATAGTAACTAGCATTTTTGCATAAATATAGGTACATAATACTGCTTAATTGAGTGAGTATTTGTAACATTACACCACTATTTAATTAATATACTAGCATGATTTGTAATGTTACAAATACAAACTGTGTAACTAAAGTCATGATTTGTAAAATCGCATATTCCACTTGGTTATTTACTAATGGAATAGAAAAATTACATCAGAGAATAATTTTACTATGATAATCGTGGGTAACAAAGTTGCCCGCGATTATCGTTGTAAATTCGCATAGAAATTTTTTTCAGTGTACGTTAATATTATAATACATACTAATTACAGTATTCCAAATAGAAACGACTAAATACATATCTTTAGATTAAAATATTTTTTCTCATAAATGTAAAAGGCTTCGAACAACCTGAAAAACTGTTTCCCTTCTTTTTTTATACAAATACATCAAATAAATTTCGCGCCAAGCAGTTTTCGACTATAAAAACGTATTTTTTAGTTTGTATTTGCATGTCATTTAATTCTCAAAATATATTTAGATTTAAACTTTTTCAATTTTAAAATGGTTTTTACACTTTACTTTTACACTGCAATAATATTTTCATAATGGAAGAAAGGTTGACGGACAGTGGCTATGCTCAAGCTATACTACAGTAATAAAAACAAAATAAATAGTAGTATAACAGAAAAAGAATTTAAGAAAATGTTTGTAAATGCATTTTATTGCTTTTGAGAATTCTTCTAATCGAGCATTAGCTGTCATTATTTAGCAAGCTTGAATTGAAGTTCGCAAATTTTGTGGCACATCAAGCAAAATAAGCGTTTTATAAATCCTCAACTAATTTATTTATTTTTTATTATTTCATCTCATATCTAAATTCTTTTTCTCTTAAACTACTATTTATTATGTTTTTACTACAGCTGTGTTTGCATTCTTTTGTTCAATATTTCTCAAACAGTTGAATTTAGGTATAAGCTACTATAATAAAATACATCCTATATTAATTGAGGATTTATAAAAAGCAATAATATGCAGGATGTTTCATCAAAAAGAAAAGAAAAAAGTTAAGATTTTTTGACAGCTGATGACCCCACTTTCTAATTGGAGGCAGAAAAAAATAGTTTAATTTCAATCGTACAGATTGCCGAAAACCAGGATAAGCTAACACTTTTTGTTCTCCTGTAATTAAGTCGTTCCGGAACATTTGCCCAACACTGTATGTAATTATTTGAATAAATGAGTAGAGATTAGAGTCTGTATAATGGAGGGGATGAGTTGGAACAATGGGCGGCAGCCAAAAAATAAAAAACAGACTTTTACTCCTTTTTAATGTCTGAGCTTTCGTAAACTATTAGTTAGTTCATCAGAGACATTTGAATAAATTTAATAATTTTAATTAAAAAACTTTCCAATACAACATATTACTTTTTTGTAATAATCGAATAGGGCATAAAATCTTTTGTCAAATTTTTACAAAAAAAAATTCATACAGTACGACCTTACTGTATAGGTATTACATTATTTTGTATTTTTGTTCTTTTTCTAAAATCTTGGTATTTTCAAAATCAAACATATCGACTATCTTTAATTTAAAACAGTCTGTTAGCGTATTATGTTAAAATTCAAAAAAAAATATATGGAATTTTGACTTTCTTTTTAGTAATTTTAGCCTATTTTATATGAAGTACATGTGTGTAGAAAATGATCATTTTTACGCGCAGGTAGCATTTGCAACTATCTACATACATACAGCTTATAAAATTCTACAAGACAGTTTCATTTATTTAATGAATTTTGTTCTAGTTTTTTATTATTAAACTTGCTATTACAGCAAAAATTGTTTGTATCATTTATTATTATACTGAAAACTGATTGAATTAGAAAAAAAACTATCTTTTATTTCCTGATTTATTTCCACTTAGAGGTCAATAAAACAATAAATAATTAAATACCAATTTATTCCATAACATATAATAATATGTTTTCGTTAAATAACTTCTTCGGTGGAAGAAATTGACATTTAATATGTGTCAAATTACTAATAATATAAATATAAATTGCCATGCCTATCAACAAAATTAATTAAAACAAAGAATTCATTGATATATCGAATTTTAATTATATTCACAAGTAATAATGAAGGAATAATAATTTAATACAACATTAGAAATTGAAATGATTTGAATTATTCGTATATCAATCTATTTTTTGTCAAGCTCTAACAATTCTGTTCAAGGACTAGGGAAAAACATGGCAAAAAAAACCTAGTCAAGAGCTTAAAATTAATAAAATTCATGCGTGAATTAAATTATTGTAAATAACGCTTAAATTATCAATATCCGTTCTAAAATTTACCGCGTTTTCATCTTTCTTAAAATTTTAGAACGGATATTGATAATTTAAGCGTTATTTACAATAATTTAATTCACGCATGAATTTTATTAATTTTAAGCTCTTGACTAGGTTTTTTTTGCCATGTTTTTCCCTAGTCCTTGAACAGAATTGTTAGAGCTTGACAAAAAATAGATTGATATACGAATAATTCAAATCATTTCAATTTCTAATGTTGTATTAAATTATTATTCCTTCATTATTACTTGTGAATATAATTAAAATTCGATATATCAATGAATTCTTTGTTTTAATTAATTTTGTTGATAGGCATGGCAATTTATATTTATATTATTAGTAATTTGACACATATTAAATGTCAATTTCTTCCACCGAAGAAGTTATTTAACGAAAACATATTATTATATGTTATGGAATAAATTGGTATTTAATTATTTATTGTTTTATTGACCTCTAAGTGGAAATAAATCAGGAAATAAAAGATAAGTACATAAAGGTCAAAAAATACATATATTAAAAAAAAACTATGGAAACGTCGAGAAATGCCACAGTATAAAAACCAAAAAATGTCTGTAATAAGTAATAACTATTGAGCACCTACTACAGGAATTTTTTGGTTTTTAAAAAAATATCAGATCGATTTCGATTGATAGAAATACACATTTTTGTATGATCGACAATTTTCAGTCATAATTTGATTTTTTCATATTGACATTATCTTTTGTTTTTTTAAATGGCAAACCCCAATTTTTTTCTTTGATTCTGAGAAATCTTTATATTCTCGAAACGATGGTGCAAAAATGTTGTATCAACAGGCAATAAAAAAACGTTAATTCTAAACATTTTGTTGCTTGACAAACGAACTTTTATTTATCATTAATAAAATTTACGTAAAGATGCAACATTTTTATTTCATCGATTGGATTCAAAGATCCTTCAAAATCACGGAAAAAAATTAGGTGTTGCCATTTAAAAAACAAAAGACGATTGAAAATCGTAGATCACGCAAAAATGCGTATATCTACAAATTAAAATCGACCTGTTCCAAGATTTCTCGTAAAAAAGTTTTATTTCACTTTTACTCAATTTATTCCATACTTTAGATGCACCCTATATTATCTAATCATATATTTTTAAATTCTTAGTAGCCGCCTCACCCGTCTAATTACTATTTAGCCAACCAGTGATTGATGGAGTATTTTCCTTTTGAATTTTGTTAGAAAGATCATATTGTAATGTAAAACGTTTTCGTGATTTAATAATGAATTCTTTATGTATCACAATACTTTACCAGCTGTAGTGAGGGTAAGATCCTTGTTAATAGTTAAAAATTTGTTATTTTCGTCTGGTATATGGCTTAAGTCAGTATTTTTATTTTTATTAATATTACTTCAATTTTTATAGTTAGTTATTATAGTTTTATTAGTGTTATTAATTGGAATTGTTAATTAATTTTATATTTTCTGTAATTACAAACGCTGACTTAAAAAAAAAGATTTACTTATTAATGACTATCGCATATTTTACACATTGAATTTGACTGTAAGTGTCTCCGTATTTATTTGCATGTATTGTTGTACATATTTCTATTTTATTTATACCGTTATATAAGAATGTGAATACGTCAAACCTGCATACTATAATTTATCTCAATTTATTATGTCATTATTAGCTTCCATGTCTTATATGCATTTATTTTAGTAAATCTGTATTCTTAAATACAAATATCAACTTATTATTATTACATTCTACAAAATAAATTTTTGTTGAAAAGCAGTCTACATATGCGTACAGATTACTACAAGCGCTGCTTCGTCTACATCTGATTCATCATCCTTTCATGAATCTGAAAATCTGTATTTTTTTCATTGCTTAAATGCTCATCGTCTACATATGGTGTTACCAACTAACTTAATGATAGATATGCAAGATCTTTCAGCAAACAGCGTTATCCATCAAATAATAATAGTAAACGTCAATCGTTTTTTTTTTGCAATATCAGTTCGTGAATGCGAAAATAACACTGAAATCAAATTGGTAATTTGTTCTTAGTTGCTAATGTTAAAAATCCTTTTTATTCGAGATATCTTCCCATTTGTATATCAATAAAACTGGAATGAATTAAAAATTAATTTATTCCAGAAATTAACATTTAAAATGTGTGAAGTATTATTTATACATATACGTTATCTATCAACAAAAATATCTAAGAACAATATTAGTGTGTGTGTATATTCACAATTTCAATTTTTCTCAATCTCAAGAGCGTGCGCAGGTATATTATATATAAGGTTATTTACTTCCCAAGGCGAGAATAGAATGCCTCTCACTCCTATAACCAAAAAAGTTTGATATCACCCCCGTAGGCTACGACATTAATTTTGAGACAAATTGTTTCGGGAAAAAAATTGCCCGGAGTACTGTTATGACTAGATTCTGTTCCGGCATAATTTGGAAACGTGATTAAGAGCGATAGGCTTTTTAGTCGAAAAATATGTGCAGGAATCAGCATTTTTAGTTGCGAATTTGATCCAAATTAGTATGAAAAATTTATAAAGCGCATAAATCTTTTTTACGATCCTTCATAACAAATCCAATTGGCTTTCATTTATGTGCATTAATTACAAGTATATTACCAGTGTAATTAGCAAGTTAAAATATACGGGATTTTTATTGTTGTGTACGAGGATTTTAATTATAAATAATTACATGTGTGATTAAAAAATAATTCGTGCAAATCAAGAATGCGGTACAATAAAATTTTAGATTTATATTTATTGATTATGCCAACAGGCTTAATAGAAACACATTTAAGAAGAGTGATACTATTTATTTTTATAAATGTTTAAATCTCAATTAAAAGTATTAAAGCATTAAAAATTGTTGTATGTATTAAGCAACCAACATATCTAATCCAACCTATACAAAAATAATTAGATATAATTTGCCAAATTAATTCCTAATATACATTATTTTTAGAGAAACAATGACCAAACAGTACCTTTACTATTGTCCTACTTAGTAGATTAGAATTTCTAAAATCCTATTAGAACAGCTATCTATATATCTAATAGCTTTAGAGTGTGTTATAAAAATGTATCTCTATGACAAATATGTTTTAATTTTAATGAAAAAGAGTTACTTCATAATTTTATACAAAAACTAATATTATTTTTACTACGAAAATATTAAATTAGGAAAATATAATTAACAGTCAATAAAAATATAGTTAAATGAAGATTTCTCCATTGACTGTCATTCAAACTCATTTTAATTTAGTTTGTCTCACAACATGATTTTATACAACAAAAGGCAATAAAAACATAAAAAAACACAATAAAAATATATCTGCGTTATTAAGAAATATTTACTTACAAGAGTGTGACACTCGGCACAAAAAGAATTCAAATTCGACGGATCTTCGCAAGAGCGCGAAAGGTTCCACAATTGAGTTGCACAACTTGTTCGCTGAACAGACGTCGACTGACGACATGGGGGATGACAGTACGCTGGCCGACGCTCGGAACATCTCGCTCACACCGTTCTTCGGCGTCCAAATCTACGAGTATGTTGTTATACGCAGCAGTTATACCGTTCAGTAAATCAGTAATAAAGTTCGTAATGTTTGCGCTTTGGGGTTTATGCGCTCGTTTCCTCTGAGACTTTTTCTTAATTTTGAAAACGTAATTAACTTCTAGTATTACCGTCTTGGGAAGCGCATTTTCGTTCGTTGAACAGTTGTAACGTAAGCTTAAGGAGAAATGGGTTATTTAGGTATCATATTTTATTTTTCAGTTTGTTTCTATTATGACTCTGAGGGTCGCTTTTATATTTTCGAACTGAATAGTTCTTAATCTTCAAACAATATGTTTAATATACCACGGTTATATACAGTGTTCACAGAAAGTAACAAACACATTTGATATCAACTGCATTTTTTTTTAAATTGCGCAAAAGTGTTTTAAAGTTCAAAGTTTAGCTTAAACTACTAAACTCTTTTATCAATAAAAATGGTGCAATTGAGTGAAAAACAGAAGTGAAGGCTCCGCATTCGATCAACATTTAATTCCAGAAGGAACGTAGTATTGTTTGTTATGCAGATATACATAGAAGATTTTAAATATACATACAACGGACTGAATCTAAAAGTAAAACGGTATAGGTACTATAATGAGACTATCTACAGATATGTTTATGTGTTTGAATTAAAGTACAATAAACACAGACTCCTTCGTCCATTTCATATGTGTATGCATGTACATATACAGATCAAACAGCCTCCCTATAGTTGGGGCATCGTCTGTCGGAAGCATTCGGAAGTAGAGAAGTAGGGATGCATTAGTAGGCTTTACTCGACAGCGCACAGTTGTAGTCTGTTAGCGAGATAGAGTAATTCATGCTATCGTAAATATATGACTATTATTGTTACTATTACAGATGCTGATTGTTTTGTAATTCATGATGGACATTTTTACCCTTCAACAAAAGAAATATGTTATAAAACAACATCACTGTGGTTACTCGATAAGAGATATTGTACGCCTATTTCACGATGAGTTCCAACAAACTATTTGTTTTGAAACAGTTCGTGATATAATCAATAACTTTGAAATGTATGACTGTTGAAATCCGTGTAAATCTTGTATTTACAGACGAATCTTCGTTCGCTTTACATGGTCGACACAATCCAAGTGTTGCAAGGTATTGGTCACAAGAAAAGAGACCTTGTACTTATGACGCTCGAACACAATACTCTGCAAAATTAAATGTTTGGGCTGGCCTATTACATAACAGCATAATTGGTCCATTTACTTTATTTACTTATGAACAGAAATTATTGTCTTGGTTACGTGTGTAATTGCTTCTCCTATTTGTGACGAGTTCATCATTTATATTTTTACCACAAACTTCTGTTTAGTTTAGAAAGTTTATAGAAATTTTGAGAATAAGCAAAGAATTATTGTATTGTGCATATGTATTGTACAGAATACAACCGGACGGTCTCAAGTGAAGCGTGCATCTAACTATCTAGTAATACATCCCTACTTCTCTATTCCCGAATAGTTCCGATATACAATGCCCCGACTATAAGGCGGCTGTTTGATCTGTATACACCGTTGGCCACATCAGAGCTTGAATCCTACTAATAATGTAATATACTATAATTGACATATGTAGTTACCAATCGTATGTCTAATTTACACATCTGTGAACGGTTAGCTCGTATGTACATACATAATAATGAAGCCACTCCATGGAGACTGTTTGTTGCTCGGACTAATTATTTGGAGCATTTGTAAATAAATTATTATTTGTTCTGTATCAAAATTAATTGCTTAATCTTTTAATACATTTTGAAGTTGAATATGACCAAGAAACGAAAAAGAATGAGAAAAATCTACAATATATCCTTATTAGTTTAAGGATACATTGTCGATTTCTCTCATTATTTTTATTGCTCTAAAGGGAATACGGAAAGTTTAATAATAGCTAAATGTCCAGGAAATAAAAAAGAGCATTTAAATAACAATTAATTTGCCAAATTTGCGAAAAATAAACATAAACTGCTGTAAATATCAAATAAAAACATTTTTATTTTATAAAACTGGAATAAATAAAAAGAAAAAATAAACGGGATATCCATTATTAATTTGAAGCTCTTGACTAGGTTTTTTTGCCATGTTTTTCCCTAGTCCTTGAATAGAATTGTGAGAGCTTGACAAAAAATAAAATGATATACGAATAATTCAAATCATTTCAATTTTTATAATTGTATTAAATCATTATATGCTTCATTATTACTTGTGAATATAATTAAAATTCGATATATCAATGAATTTTTTGTTTAGATAATTTTGTTGATAGGCGTGGCAATTTATATTTATATTATTAGTAATTTGACACATATTAAATGTCAATTTCTTCCACTGAAGAAGTTATTTAAGGAAAACATATTATTATATGTTATGGAATAAATTGGTATTTAATTACATATTTATTGTTATATTGACTTACAAATGGAAATAAATCAGGAATTAAAAGATAAGTACATAAAGGTCAGAAAATAAACCGGCGTGAACTTGGCAACGCGCTATGCCAGCAACGCTTC
The DNA here is from genome assembly GCA_023690525.1 of Holotrichia oblita. NCBI lineage: Eukaryota > Metazoa > Arthropoda > Insecta > Coleoptera > Scarabaeidae > Holotrichia > Holotrichia oblita. Next base: position 23,688,474 of record CM043020.1, read on the forward strand.
CTATACTAGTGGCAACCAAACTGTTGGCGCAACGTTCGCGAAAAAAATTCGTGCAGCCTAAATTACGGATTTTCACAACCATTTGATTAAAAACAAATGTTCCCTTTATGATAGGCTTTCTAAACTATCTAGTTATTCCAATGTCACCACCGTCGTAGCGGAGTGGGAAGGCGAGAAATAGTATAAAATGGTATGTACGCGTAAGAAAAAAATTCACGTTGCCGAAACGAAGTGTTGTCACATGAATTTGATTATGCAGAAATGTTCCCTATATGATAGGCTTTCTAAATTATCCAGTCAATCCAATGTCACTCCCGTCGTAGCGGAGTGGAATGGGGAGAAATAGCATAATACGGTATGTACGCGTAAGAAAAAAAAATTGGGTTGCCGAAACGAAGTGTTGTCACATGAATTTGATTATGCAGAAATGTTCCCTATATGATAGGCTTTCTAAACTATCTAGTCAATCCAATGTCACCCCCGTCGTAGCGGAGTGGGAAGGAGAGAAATAGCTTAATATGGTATGTACGCGTAAGAAAAAAATTTGCGTTGCGAGAAACGAACTGTTGTCACATGCACCACCAGCATGCTACCAATTCTCCACCTTGACGCCACAGGCACAGTTGTCCGAAATCCTCCAAACATGCGGAAACGAATTTTGTATTATGCGGCTGTAGTAAACATTGAAGGACATATCCTATCCATTCTAGAAATGCACATTTATGACCACGACAACCATTGGCACATGGCTGGCGAAATTTAAAGATTTTGCCATTAAAACAAAGAACAAGTGGCCTATTTTCAGTAGGGTGATTACAGACTGGACTTAATAAACACTGTTGTAGGCTTTTGGAACAAAACAGACATAACCTGCTTTTTAAATAATACCAACAGCGTAAGTATATTCTCCAGACAAAGCCACGTCCAAGATGCTCGGCACTATGACTCTGGTAAACATATGTGTTAGCCATTACTTTAAAATTATATGTGCAGATGTACGGAAATGCGAACCCAATAAAAAAGTCCTTACAAAAAATATGGCTGTCAGCTTCAATTGTAGAACAATTGAGCAGTTTCACATTTGGTTTGATTTTGATCGCTTGGTGATAATATTATATTCAGAAAATAATAGTAGACAAGTGGAAGATGCGTTGAAAGAGCTACTGTAACTAATAAATAGTAACTGCGTTCGAAGATCATGAAGAACTAGAAGAAAGCGCCGAAACTATGATTGACGAAGATGTACGAACTGACAACTTTGAGGATTCAGTTTACGCTAATAGCCCTTTCTATATAAAATAAAAAACAGAATGGAAGATATAATATCCCAGCTAAATAGTACTGCAGTAAGTAGTGAAAAAATCTGTATCACAATAATAGTTTTCTAAAGACGATAGTGAAAAAGTACATACCATACCTACCTTTATGGTCCGGTTTACTTTTACCTCAGGAAATAGTTAGAGTAATCAACGCGAATGTAGAAAACTCGCCGTAATAAATGATATTCTGGATAGCCACCCCAAGCAGAAATGTAGTTGTGTGGAGAGGAAAATAAGAGCAAGTGTGCAAGTGCTACAATTGACTTAGCAGACGAAACTTGGCAGAAGAAACTGCCAGTTAAACAAACAAGCTTTGCCGGCAGTCACTTGAAAAGATTACTAAATTTATTAACGGTTTGTAAAGCATCCGAAGAAGCAGCTTCTCTTCAATCGACTAGTGACGCAGCCTTGGAAATATTTCCAAACAAATTAGTGAATACAATAGACCACTATATAGAAATGTCGGACTACGGTGACTGTACAATCGGACTATACAACACGGACACATACTATAAAGAAATTCGTTTTAGGGACTTCGATTCACTGTCCGGCAGCCACTGGTTGACGGATGTAGCCGTTTTTTTGGGCTTTTGTTGACATTGAGAGAGTATAATGTGAATGAAGAAAACTACATAATCTTTACACCGGATCAGGCATGTGCCTGCTTCTATATGACAGACTAGTTCGAAAAGAAATACTTTTCAGATCTATCGCGAATAAACAATACAACGGCTATTTTTTCTGTTGCACGTTAATAACCGAACTCATTGGTGTTTAGCGATAGCAGACCTAAAAAATAGTAAATTTGTAAATATTGATTCGCTAAAGCCTTCTATATCAAAGAACACTTTATGCAATACAATTGATACGTACAATGCGATACCGAAAAAGTGTGTGCGCGATGGTCCTCTGAAATATATTAAACAAGAAGATTCCTACAACTCGGGACACTTCATGATATATTTCTTCCAGCAGTATATAAAACAAAGTCCTTGCACAGATATTAAAGATATGACACTGCTAAGGAAAGAAGTGAAGGTACTCTACATTCAAATTAAGCATTCAAATGACACCTCACATATTTGTCTCAACGACGGGAGTGTCATTGGATTGACTGGATAGTTTAGAAAGAAATATAACATTAATAAATATAACTTAGTTTCGGCAACACAATTTTTTTTTCTTACGCGTACATTCCGTATTATAATATTTCACCCCTTCCCACTCCGCTACGACGGGGGTGACATTGGATTGACTGGATAATTTAGAAAGCCTATCATATAGGGAACATTTCTGCATAATCAAATTCATGTGACAACACTTCGTTTCGGCAACGCGAATTTTTTTCTTACGCGTATATACCCATATTATGCTATTTCTCCCCTTCCCACTCCGCTACGACGGTGGTGACATTGGACTAACTAGATAGTTTAGAAAGCCTATCATATAGGGAACATTTGTTTTTAATCAAATGATTAAGAAAACCCGTAATTTAGGCTGCAGGAATTTTTTTCGCGAACGTTGCGCCAACAGTTTGGTTGCCACTGGTATAGGAAGCGTTGCTGGGATAGCGCGTTGCCAAGTTCACGCCGGTAGAAAATATTACTTACATCCATTTACACTGAAAAATTAGATTTAGTTATTTTTTTACTAATCTTTTTATTTTGAACGAACATTTATCCTTTGAGTTTATGAAACCCATGATAACCTTTTCGCTTCTGATGTTTTCTAACAATTTTGCAATTTAAAGACGTAATTAATGCATGTGTATTGATTTTGCATTGATATTGTATACAAAAAGAAAAAAATACGTTTTTCAATGTAAATGGATGTAATTGCATATTTGAACGTAGTTTTTAGTTCTGATCAACTTTTCCTTATAACAATTTGCAATATTGTCAAATATAAAGATATTTTTTGACAAATCGCGTATATGACTAAACAAAATTAATATCTGATGATTGTGTTTTATATTTTAAAACATGCAGAACTTTTTATAAAGAATAACTTAATAATAAAAACGTTTTCTGTATGGTTCCAACTTAGTGAGACATATTGTATAAAAAAGAGTTGTAGCAGTCATAATAAAGGTTATTAAAAACTCAAGTTTTGGTAATAATTTGTCCTTAAAAAAAAACGAGGATTATTCAACCATTAATATAGGTTTATTACCAAACTAATTATGTAGATACATGATTTGTCAATTGTAATCCAGAACAGCTACCCGGTTTTTCTGTTGAATGTTAAGCTAACAAGCAATTTTGAAATATCACTTAAAGAATAAAATTTTCTGACTGTTATATTATACTATAGTACTTTAAAATTGAGTATTTTTCAATTTAGATTTTAAACAGGATTTCACAGTCAGGCTTCTTCGTTAATGTAGATGCCCGCGGGTAATTTTATACATACACTTCCTCACGTATGTTAAAATTCAGAGAACCATTTACCTACAAAACGGTTTATTTGTTGTTAACATATCGTATTTATCTATAGCAAGGAAAAACAGATTGCATTAAAAAATGTTGAATACAAATTTTAATATTTCAACCATATACTATCGGGGTGATTCTCAATATATGCCACAAACTTTTAGAGCTTATTCTTGAGGTTATTTTGATCATAGAATTTCATATGAGTATATGTTCAAAACGGTTTGGTTTTAAAGTTATTGAATGTTTAATAATAAATTATGAACTATAACTAACGTGATATAACAGTTGGTTCTTTAAAAACAATTGTGTTGAGAGGGAATTGTTTATTTGTCATTTATAAATATTTGTCAATAGTTGTCAGAGTATTCATTCTATTTATTGCCAGTTTCTGTTTTCTAAAATGAATTACACGAATGCTGAGATGTGTAATATGCATTTCGTTTACGGTCTTGCTAATGAAAATTCGCTGCTAGACGTCTTTACGAAGAACAATACCCGAATCGTATCATCCCGCATCATTCAATATTTGTCTTCGCCAACCTCTTAGTGAAACGGGAAGTTTAAAAAGACGGGCGACTGATAAAGGGCACCCACCTACAGTGAGAACTCCACAAGTTGAAGAAATGGTACTAAATGAAATTACTACTACAAGCACCAGAAAAATTGCGTTTGCTTTAAACATTAGTCAGGCCACAGTTTGGAGAATATTGAAAGATCGACTGTTGTATCCATATCACATTCAACAGGTGCAGGCACTTTCGCTAGGAGATTTTCCGCAAAGAGTGGCTTTTTGTCTTGGCTTTTGGATGCAACACAAAATCCTGCCTATTTGGTTCAAATATTCTTCATCGACGAGGCTACTTTATCTAGAAACCCGATTATTAATTTTCATACTAATCACACATGGGCCGAAGAAAATCCGCACGAAATAGCGAATGCCCGTCATCAACATCAATTCTCTGTCAATGTGTGAGCCGGAATTGCTTTTCACCGATGTGGTTAAATGGCGAGGTATACCCCAATTTTATTGAAGAGAAGCTACCACTACTACTGGAAGAACTTCCGTTGCAATTAAGATTACAAATGTATTTTATGCATGACGGTGCTTCAGTGCATTTTAGTTTAGTTGCTCGCGAGTTTTTGGACAATACGTATCCAAATCAATGGATAGGACGGAGAGCTCCACAACCGTGGCCTCCTCGGTCTCCAATCGTTAGTTAGTCGACTCCCATTGAAAATGTCGATTAACTGCGAAATCGTATTATCGTAGCTTTTTAAACAATTCGAATTACCCCTGGTATCTTAGAACGGACTCGCCAGTCAATACAACGGAGGATAGAAGCTTGTATTGCAGTTGGGGACGATTATTTTCAACAGTTAGTTTAAGTTAATTTTGTTTTACTAATTATTTTGTTAATTTACAATAAAAACATTAATTATATTAACTCACTATTAAATATTGTATAACTTTAGAACTAAGCGGTTTTGGACATATGTCCTTATGAACTTTTACGATCAAAATAACCCCAGGAATCAGCTCCAATTTGTCGCATATATTGAGAATTAATAATGTAAAACCATAAGTGTAGTGGTTATTTTCTCTTCTAACTTTGCAAATTGTATACTTCAACTTATTGAAATGCCCAAGGTATAATAGGTTTCTAAATGAATATTAACTACTGTATGTTATTAACAGACATCTCTAAATTCTAAGTTTTCTGGTTATCTTTGCTTAGGTTATATTGTGGATTGTTGAAGTTATAAATACACTCAATCCTTTCCTTTGTATTTGCGCCATGTTACAATACTAATACAGTAGAGCTCGCTTATAACGGACTCGTATACAAGGTACTGTAGTGTTACGTGGGTTCAATTCAAATCTATATGCTTATGAATACAAATAACAACTCTACTTTCATGCGATTACTATCAATGAAATAGTTAAACTCTTTTAAATGAAAGAAAATTGATACGGTAAATAAATTTACTGTATTCTACTATTTTCTTACAAAATTGTCTTATTCACTAACCTGTTTCCCTACGATAGCTACTTATAAATACCTATTTTTTTATTGTAGATCGCTTATAATCTAAGATGCGCACACTAAATCTTCCTAAAGGATCCCTCGATGAAATGCCCTCTGGTTATACGGATCTAGTCCCGCTTGTGGATTTTTCACAGGAATTGTATCTCGCGTTTCCAAAGGATATTAATATTGTAAATATAATGTATTTTGCCAAAAAATCTTCCAAAAGAGGATATAGATATTGTATCTTCTTGATAATACCTTCAAAACACAGCATGTTTATAAAACTAAAATTTCCATATATATGTTGTAGACGATGCCAAAACGTTGTTAAATGATTTTTAAATATATTTTATCTTCTATAACTCAATTTTGATAGTTGTCTTCCGTTCCAATTATTTCAACAAGTATTTTTTATTGCATTATCTCCATGGAATTAACCATATTACTTGCTTGATTAATATCATAGTCTTCAATACATGTCCATTTAAAATCCAATCATATATTTTCTTGCGTTTACATAGTAACTCTGACATATGTTCTAGGTACCATTGCACGCAAAATTAACTACACTAAATAAAATTGCGAATCCATTGATACAGCCTGCTTAAAGTTCAGTTTCATAATTTGAACAATACCGATGTTGAAATTTTGTTTTATATTGTAATTTACATTAAAAAATGTTAAATAGAAGAATACCTTGTGTACCAGTGTTTTAACATCTACCCTTGGTTTGCCGCTGGCTGGACTTAGTATTTATATAAAATATAACCGTGCCCCTAATATATTATATATATGTACATATATCGTGAAAATTTCGCCCTATTTATAACAATCGAAAATTATGAAAAATTAGTACAGTACATCTATTGAGTAAACGCGGAACTATAATTAAAGATCCCTGTACAGTAGCTAATATCATTACAGTACTTTCGGATACAGCGTAGACATTCCTTAGTCCCTGCAAAATTTTATTTGAAATAATGCTTTTTTGTTCGGATATTACTTCTAAAAATCTTGTTCCAGAAAGAACTATGATTTTTGATAACAGACTTGTTTTTTATTAACGCACGTAATATATAAATTTGAAATAAAGCAGCATGTACCACGTGTTAAATATCGGGGAATTACCTTTTCCGACGGAACAGTAGAAAGTCACACACAATTGCTGTTAGGTGGGGCGTATAATGTTATGTACTAAACCTGTGAAATAAAATCGCTAAAAGCGATAGAAATATTAGTCAAAGCTTGGCAACAAATTTCGCAAGAAACCATAAAAAAAAATTGCAGCACGCCTGGAAAATTGATTTTGATGAAGACGGCAATTTGTTATTGTCTTAAGGGCTTGTTAAATAACATCGATGAGGATAATTTGCCTTTAAGTGTATGGTTATACAAATTTTGTTGGGGAAGTTTTAAATCAACAAAATAACAACAACGATAATAGAGTAGGAAAAGAACAAAGGGCAGCTGAAATTGTAAAACCTAGTTATAAAGACGTGCTTGCCCGAATACGATATTCAGAAATTGAAGAAAGTACCTCCAATATAATTTTAAATAATTCATTAGGTATTGAACGTTCTTTGGAATCTATCTGAAATGAAAACCGACTTTTTTACTAATTAATTTTTTTATTTAATTGCTTATTACTTAGAATTTTTTATTTTCTATACCTCTCTTTATTATGTTATAAATAACAACAGATTTTGATAGTACATATATGCATAATCTTTGGTTGTATTCTTTTTTAATGTATTTATATTGTACTTGTATTTATAGTACTGCAACGGTAAAACTTGATCTTTTAATATTCCAGCTCTTTTTTTTACAGTAACTAAGCCTGTAATAAAATTTTTTGATGTGAGAACAATAATGGATTTCGACGATTCTTATACCGCGAGTAGAACAGTTATCTTGTTGGAACTATATTCCATGACATGTTAAATGTCAATTTCTTCCACTGCAGAAGTCTTATTAACGAAAACATAATTTTATATGTTCTGGAATAAATTTAAAATACTACACATATTAAATTTTGACGGGTATTGATTTACTTTTGACCCGTATCGTGTAGACATGGAATAAGACGTTCTCGTAAACAAATTGAAGATTCGTATAGAAATCAAATATTCTTTCCATTATATTGTTACAAAATGAACTCTTATTTAATTCCCACGACGAATTTTTTGCTATTGAAGTTTGTAGGTAACCATCATTTCTTCTCATTGTTCACTTTGGAACACTAACTTGCTTTGATATTTCATTTGACACATGACACGTTATCACATATTAAATTAGTTTTGTTCTTTCTTGGAGTTCTTTACTGGTGCCAAAACATTTTTTGCAATTCGCAGCACATTCAGTTGCTTCAACCTTATGGACAATGTGTAATACTCTTTGACTTATACGAACACATCTATGTCCAAACTAAAATATAAAACACCACTTCTTGAGTATAACCACTTAATTATTTTGACTTTCTCCTCTTTAGTGAAAACTATTTTATTAAAACAGTAAAACAGAAAAAATTGTAGGTATTCATTTCTTCAACTGAGTATACTCTTACTTAAGTCACTTACCATATTGTTTCTTGTAAATGGGTCATGTATGAATACTTTGTCCATTATATAGCCGTGTTTCTATTTTTCCAACGTTTAACGTTAGGGGAAATGCCCATTGGCCTGAAAGATTTGTTCCTGCTTGCAAAATTTACTAGGTACAAAATAGAAATAATTAAAAATAAAGAAAATGGACATTCCATTAACAACGGAAATAACTTCCAATAAGTTTCAAAATGTGTAACACATCTTCAATTAAAACTTGAATGCCAGCTATTCTGTCAACAAAAATCTTTCGAAGTATGTGTTTGTATTGCAAAACAATGTATTTATATCGCATTGAATGTTTCAGCATTTTCAGAAATCGTTTGAACTTAACATATGAGCCGTTGAAATGCTTTGTTTTCAGTCACTTCCTGAATTAAAACATTTCGCTTCGGAATATGTGTATGTGCTACTACATACTTCATTATACCGAGTTTCCACAACAATGAAATTTTTAAATTGGAAAGTCACTCAATGTCAGTAAGATTGCAAACAGAAATATTCGATTATATCTACCGTAAAAAAAAATCATCACATCAAATATATGTCATTGCCGATTAAGTTCATTTATAAAGTTACGGCAATTTAGATAAAAAAATTAATTGGTTTAATGTAATCCAGGAACGAAAACGTACTCGCAAAGTTTATAATCTTGTTAAGATTATACTTGAACTTAACTTTATTAGCACGATTTTATCATTGTACAGTTTTATTATTGCCTATATCTTAATAATAAAGCATTGAAGTGGCAATAAAAACAAAAAAACCTCCGTTTTATCTTTTATTCATCACATTACATTTTAATTTATCGACTTCCGTTGTTCTGTTATAGTGCACATAAAATTACTCTATAAAATTCAGTCAACAGACAAACTTATGGTTATTGCCGCTCTATTGGATACTAAATATTGGATAGAGCTTTTCAGTTCGAATCACATTTTTCAGGTTATTGGCATTTATGAAAGGATCGATTCATAGCTTATTAAAGGCGATAATGTTTGCTTTCGCTGCAGCACTACTGTTTGTATACAGCGTGTATATTGCAAGGCAAATTCAAGGAGAAAAATTATTAAAAGTTGATGTTTACTTTTTATACCGAGATATTATGTGTCGTTTAGGTTCATCGAAAAAAACAAGAATATAGAAAACAAATTAATGTATAGTAATGAAAAATAAAATGGATTCTCTGAGTCTCTTACTATATAACTATTGACATTTCACTCAACATATATGCTACCTTTCTATACAGTTAAAGATCGCCTTTGTCTCGTATTCTCATATTTCTCTTGGAAAATTTTCAGAAAAGTATGATCTAGGTACATACATGATATTGCAGAGGTAGCCAGATCCTCGTAAACTGTAACGAGTATGAGATTGAGTTTCTGCACACATCCCCAATATTATGGAATTATAAAAAGTTTTAGTTGATTTAAAGCAAAAAAATATAAGCGTAATTGTTGATTTTATGATGAGAAGAGTCACCACATGGATGGACGAACACGGCCTGACCCTGGCAACGGAGAAGACCGAGGTCGTTCTACTGACCAGGAGAAGAATCCCTAGGGAGATCGAGATGACGGTGGATACGGAAGTCATAACCACTACAACTTCCGTGAAGTACCTCGGACTGCGGCTCGACAGCAAGATGACTTTCTGGCAACAGATTCAGTCGTCGAGCGATAAGGCCGCTAAAGTAACGACGATGTTGAGCCGACTAATGGCCAACGTAGGAGGACCGACGGCGAGTAAACGCCGGCTGCTAATGACCGTCACCCATTCCATACTGTTGTATGGAAGCGAGATCTGGGCTGACGCTTTACAGCAGGACAAGTACAGAAAGCGGATGGCTTCAGTACAGCGACGGGGAGCACTCAGGATCGCCAGCGCATACCGTACGGTTTCCGAACCGGCGGTGCTCGTGATCGCAGGAGTAACTCCGATAGACCTACTAGCTCTAGTAAAGAAGAGAGTCTACGAGACACGACGAGATGTCGGCTCACGACAAGCAAGAGCGGACGCTAAAGCGCTCACACGACAACGTTGGCAAGAGCGCTGGCAAAACGACACGAGAGGACGGTGGACGGCCAGACTCATCCGCAACATCACGGAGTGGATGAACCGAGACCACGGCGAGATAAACTACTACCTCACCCAGTTTTTCAGCGGACACGGGTATTTCAACGCATACCTGGCTCGAATGGGTAAAGCAGAGAACGCGACATGTCAGTATCACGACTCTGCGGAAGATTCTTCGAATGCGAGAGGTGGAGTAACTACAGAGCCGCGCTACAACACGAAGTAGGACCTCTAACGCCGGATAACGTCGTGCAAACGATGCTGTCCGGACACGACCACTGGCAGAAGATCGCCACGTTCGTCGAGAAGGTGCTGAAAGAGAAGAAGAGAGAGACCCAAGCAATGGAGGCAGCCGACCGAGGCTAACTACGAGGTGCCATCCTGAAGTAATGCGACCAGCGGTTCCGGGACGGATTCTACACCTGACAAAGTGAGGTTTTTAGTGGGTGCGAGCCCCACACACCGGGGACGGGTCTCGTCCCTGATGGTGCGTTAAGGCATTTTTCCTCACTTAAAAAAAAAAAAAAAAAAACTACTACACTACAACTGTTTACACCCTCGGGTATATTTACAGTTGCGTATTAGTACACTGAATGTTTATTTATAATATGACAGGTATGATTATGTCTGCTCTATCTCGATTGCTATGCGTCTTCAGAGGAGGGAGACGGATATTAAGTCGCGATCACATGAATGATCTTTTGATGGAGAGTCAGATAGCAAAAAGTCATCAGCCTGCTTCGGTATTAGCATTGTGTTAGATATCTCTGAATGCGTAACAGGTGTTGCTACCTGTGCCGGTTAGCCGATATTAAAATTCTCTTGTGGGCTAAGCGTAGTACAGGAAAATGTACTCAGAGGACTGGACAGCCTGACGACTTAGCTGTTACAAATTTATTTACAGTAGGGAAATACTCTCACGGGATTTCCTCTTACGAAACAGAGTTCGAACCCCCTCAGGAGAAGATGGCTTCCCACGAAAAACCACTAAACCCTTTAAAATTAATAGACAAAAGCCCAAGCAGCGTTTTGTACGATAATATCGATACGGCCAAAGTTGTGATCGATTATTTGCAGTAAGTACGTAATGAAAATATTGGCGAGGACTCTGGTTTTGCAGGTTATTTCTGCGATGAATACCGACGAAATCAATCGTCTCATTACGATTAAAAAATGTTATCAAGCGATGGGATTTATATCTCGAATACCGTCATAAGAAATTGTGGAATGTGTGGTTCACATAATAAATGTCATTCTTCAATTTTCTTACAACCTGATTAATATCTTGTTTGTCCAAATTGGCTAAGGTTCTTGTGCTTCCCAGATTTTCGAAAGAGCTCTTCGTCGTCAACCTCATTAGAAAAAAACAGTTTGGATTCCGTGAAGTTCCAAGTACAAATTTCAAACTATCTGACTAAGGGTGAGTTTATCAATGTAAGGATAAATAAATTAACTTGCAGATCAAATTTTATTCGTAAAATAATTACAATGAAATGTTTATTGAGTGTTAAATAGAAGTTATCTGCAAGATAAAGCATTGTAGTTGCTAAATTTTATCTGCCAGTTAGCAATATCTGTCAGTTACTTACCTAACACTTTTATCCTCACATTGATAAACCCACCCTAACTGTGGCAATTCATAATTCTTTTGACCTTCATGGCATCGCGGTTATGTTTGCAAACTTGTCTCGATAGGAATTATCCCCAACATTATTTGAATAACTTACCACACAACACATCGCTTCTGGTTCTACGTCCTTTGTGTTTATCTTTGTGACCACTCTTTAAGACTCCTGGCGTTGAGCTGACATTATTCGAAGTTGATATAAAATATATATGTATTAGTGCTTAGGAGCTCTGTTCTATCTTAAGTATATGCTTATGTGTTTAATAGTAATCTCCAATATCAATTGTTGCGTGCTTTTACTAGATATGTCTACGCTGCATTGAAGCTTTAGTCAATATAGACAAAGTATATTAAACTGAAACAGTGTGTGATTTGGCTTCGAACAGAAGATCATTTGTGATAATGAATCATAGATCGTTTTGAAAATCAATTTTGCGCGCAAACGAAAAAAATCTAGTCAAGTAATTTTGTCTGTTTAAATTAAAGCAGTTATTTCCGTAATTAGTCGTTTTCTTTCTTTCTTGCTTCTTTTGTGACATTTACATAGGCTCTATAATGCAATTCTTAACTATTCTTAACTAGTTCATATTGCGGTGTTTCAAATAATATCTAGTTTAATATTCTCGTTTGATAAAATTACTGCTTCGATAATAATCAATACAGTTTCACTTTAGTCTTATTCATTTTCGTGTTTGCTTCTTTTCCTTCTAGATTTAAGTTAAGATGTCGATATTTCGGAGAATTTAGAATTTTAGAATTTTCCACATCCCATATACATAGTAGTGATGACAATTCTACTTCTGTAAATACAATTTATTGTTATTAGTAAGTGAAAAGAATTTAATTTGATAAATTCGTGAATGATATTTCACGAAATAAATAAAATTCATTTTTACTTAAATGTTTTTTTTAAATCTGCAGCGGGGTGATAATTCAGCAGTTAGTTCAAGTAATAAATCATGATTTTAGTACGGTGGAGCACCATCTCGTTATGAAAAACAAGTAAATTGTGCTTTTTTTTGTGGATGAATTAGTCGAAGAGGTACAATAGAATAGAATATGTAAAAAGTCGAGTGTAGTTTATTCTGAAAAAATAATCTATTATTATTATGAAAATAAACTTGTTATAAGGCCTTTCAAGATTTGAAATAGTAAAGTAAATATATACAAAACAAAAGCAAAAATAAAATAAAAATACAAAATATGTACAAAAACTATCAGCTATTGTTTCTCCTCTACATTCACGGCTTCATTCACATCGGTAGCATTCTCCGGAAACAAAACATTAAACATTAAACAAAATCTCCCAAATTCTTCCTTCGTCCCAGGATACTCTCATATTCTCTCCCATAAAGGCAATTACAAAATTCCCTGTAATTGCGGTTCAGTATACATAGACGAAATTGGACGATCAATTCAAACCTGAATACCAGTGGTACAGTAGGCAACGTTAAAGGTTGGACAGTCCTGTCACAGTATAATAATACGAGAAATACCGAAGCTATTGATACCCTTGCAATAACTCTTCGCTTTCGCTCAAGGCCGTACACATACAGGTAAAATCGTAACGACAAGAGTTTCTACATTGCAGGGTGATTTAAAACCCATTTAGCATGCAAATACGGTATAATATAATGCACACAAGGTCACTAATATTCATGTGACTATTTAAATATTTTAGATTCTCCTACAGTATCAATAGAGTTGACAAATATCGGCAACAGTAACACACTTCTAATTGGTACAACTGGAAAACTGTAGCAGTTAGAGGAGAGTTCTCTTACAAAAGAACTTTAATTAAAATCATTCTTTCCGTATTTGATATTTGGGTCGTAGTCACGTTACAATAATAATATAAGATTACCATATGTATTGATGTATTCTATCATTATTGAATTATTATTAATGTTATATGTATTTAGTAAAAGTTATAATAGAAATTTATAGTGATATTGAAAGCAGATTTAAATACATGTATTGTCTTTTTTCATATATCACTACCGAATACGAAAGAGTTCTTTCTGTGTACGTAAAGAATTAATCAGAAATTATTACAAATTATATATTATATGAAGGAAGTTTAGTTGGAAACACACATTTTTGGTATTCCACAAATTGTGTTTTCAATTCCCAGGGGTATAACAATATAAAAAACCTTTTTTTAATGTCATCAGTGGTTAAGCAACTAAATTTTTGAATCTAATAAATTTAATAGTACAGTCAACCGGAGAAACATCTACATCTTCTTTTTATACGTGTTGGTTATATGAAGTATAAGAAAAAAATCTTTCGAGTTAAATAGGTTTTTATATAATTATTTCACTGCTATATACAGATAATTTTCATTAAAGTGTTTACTTATGGAAAAATAAATAAAAACAAAAAATGGATGATGGGTGACTGGATTTTGTTGAACGTAGTTCAAAATTCTATTACCATCTTCTGGATTAATTTTGGGTGGTTGTCCAGGCCTCGATTTATTTCGTAGAGCTACATCTTCGTTTTCGGTTCGCCAGCGTTATGTTGAAGTACAGTTAGAGAAAAAAAAAGAAAAGATACAGTTTTATAGAGTTCCACAGAAGTAACGGTTACTAAAAATTTAGACCAACGAGGGATATCATAAAACAAATGAATACCTACTCGTTGGCATATTTTGTTTGTTAATAGAAGGACTAAACGTTATCTAATGATGAGTGAAATGTAGTTACAATCAACTTAACATTTATTTATCTTTCAATTAATATTTAATGTGTGTGCGTAAGGTACATTTGATTTGAAAACTCTAGAATCAAGTTTTTTTGGTGTTGATATCACTGACTTTCAATTTCTATTTATTAGTCAAATAACCGTTTTACGCTAAGTCATCAAGCCAGAACATCAATGAACCAACACCAATACACTAAAGTACAAAAAATAGAATAAAATAGTATCTGTGCAATGCACTCAAAGAATTCATATAGAACAATAAAAATAGATTATTTACTTACCGATACACCAACTTCTGCAGCAACTTGCCTGTAGGACAAATCACGCTCCCAAAGGGTAACTATTTTTGCTCGCGTTTCTATTGTTGTTGCGGGCATTTTTACGACGATTACAGCAAACTAAATACTCTCAAGACGAGAGGCTTTTATATTGAGAACGAATAAGGCAATATAAAAATTATTTTTCGCCCCCTCTTTGGCTTTAATGTAATAACGTAATTAAAACATATTCAAACGGTGCTCATAATTGGTTTAGCTAATCATTATACATAAGTTTATATTAAGAAAATAAGAACTTTCTGAGAATTCGTTACAAAAACACTCCTCATTGAAATTAACAATTCTTAAAATTTAGGATTATGTATTTCAATATTTGGAATCTGAGTTCCAGTTAAGAGATCACAGTGCAGATCATCAAGCAAGATTTAATTATTAGGATAATATTAAACAGTAATTTGTTTTGCATACAATAGCTTATATTTATTGTGGTCTAATCCCTACTTTACAGTTTATGGTATTCATGGATTAATAAATTTGGTTTAAATATTCGGCGTATAAGACTGTAATGCTTCGAAGGAAATTTGATTGTTAATACAATATTAAATTACTAAACAAATTATTCTAATATATCCTAATAGATCCTAATAGAATTCATTTATCTGCTTCCTCTATAATTCTTATTAAAGATTATAAGTCAAGTGTCATCAAGAATGATTATATACTAGACATCATTAGCGTAATATTAAGATTTAATTCTAGACTCGTGGAGAAATAAGAATGAATAAATTACGAGTTTAGTAAGTATTATTTATCAAGATTACTTGAGTGAATGATTAAAATATTGAAAACAGGTATCGTATAGTATCTATATGTCGTTTGCGTGACTTTGATAGTTTCGTAGGGGTATTCCAATATGATGGTAAAATACATACATCAATCCGGATCCGAATATCAAATATGGAAAGAGCGATTCAAAT
The DNA here is from genome assembly GCA_023690525.1 of Holotrichia oblita. Taxonomy (NCBI): domain Eukaryota; kingdom Metazoa; phylum Arthropoda; class Insecta; order Coleoptera; family Scarabaeidae; genus Holotrichia; species Holotrichia oblita. The sequence goes on from CM043020.1 coordinate 23,704,522, forward strand.
TAAGGATTTTTTTATACGAGAACTCATTTTTAACTGTTATAGTTTTAGAGTTCTACTAATTAGAAATGTGTTGCTGTTGCCGCTATTTTCCAGTTCTATTGCACATAATGGTATATGCATTTCAACAGCGTAAGACAAATTAAATTAAAAATATTTAAATAGTCACATAAAGATTAGTGACCTTGTGTGCATTATATTAAACCGTAAATTTGCATGTGTAAATAGCTTTTAAATCACCCTGAAATGTAGAAACTCTTATCGTTACGATTTTACCTGTAGGTGTATGGTCTTAAATGAAAGTTAGGGAGTATTGCATCTAATACATCGGATATCTTCGGCGCGGCTTGGGTGTTATCATATTGTGACAGGACTGTCCAACCATTATCATTGCTTACTGCTACTGTACGTTAAATTACGTTCTTGAGCACAGCCTTAGCCGAATATTTTGTCGATACGTTCTACAAAATTTGTTTTGATCAGGTATCTATTGTAAGCAAGTCTCAACACTATTTTCCACAAAAGGTAAAGCTTCCCTTACCAGATTTAAAGCTACCTTTAGTATCGATTGGAAATACTTCATCAACATATTTGTTTATATTTACAATATCATTCATAAAGTGCATTTTTTTACTCTTTCTTCAGATATTGGGCACCATTCTAGATATCGGATATTGTACTTTGTTAAACGAACGATTTGGTATACTTCATATTTCTTATATTATTATATATTGCTTCATTTTTAAATAGTTTAATTCAATGATCTATGTAGATTTAAAACAAAATAATCCATGAATTAATATCATGATAGTAATAAACGAATTTTTTGCTGTGATAAAAACCATGAAAGAAAATGCGAAAAGAGAGTGTACGAGTACATAATACATGTTTGTTTTTTTTTAAATTAGAAACGAGGTCCGCAATAGACGTAGCTCTGGAAGAAACGAAGTGTTTTCTACCGGGATAATGATTAGCAGTAACTTAAAAATAAAACGCTTTTATCTTTTGGAATTTGATTTACGTTCTTTCTAGCTTTACTTATCCGGCAGAGATAAAGCTGACTGCATTTCTTAAATTACTTTCGCCCTAATTATATCCCATCTCTTAATGGTGTTGCAATAACGAACCTTGGCAGAAAGATCTGCGAAGGTTCTAAAATTACAAAAAATAGATGTACTTTCAGGAAATACGGCAAGGCATTCCTGATGATTTACTATTTCACAGGGATTGTGTTACGTTAACATAGCGCTTTCTCCTGAAAGGTCATGTAAAGTACTTTTAAGTTTTCTTGTAATTTTGCAACCAGATGCAGACTATAAGTAATACTAAGTAAAACAGCATTCCAGGGTTTATCTGAATATTTTATTACCATATCTATTATTTTATAATCTGTTAATAAACAAACATTATGTGCGTTTACGTTATGTAAGAACACAAATTATAAAACAGTAAAATATTGTAATACATGATGATGAGAACAACTTTATGACTTTGTTTTTACTTTAGAAGAGGTGACTAATGTAACAAAAACAGGGACACTAATACCACATCATCAAAGTGCAGTAAATCTAGTAGTTATCTTAATATAGAGTTATAACACTTATTGCCTACTTAAAATATACAACGGAATTATGTTGCATGTATTTAATTTGATTAACAATAAATTTTGTTTATATTGCAATTGTTGATTGTTGCAATTTAATTTGGTATTTTTTGAAATGAAAAAACCACCACACTCGTTAGGAAGTAACAAGCTAATTTATTGCTTTGACTACTTCTAGAATTGATCATTAATTACTGTGTAATGATACTCCAACGTTAGGTCAGGTATTCAAATGAGACAGTAAGGAGTGACAAATTAACTAACAAAAACATAACAAAACTAATTTTCAAAGTGTGTTTTCTGACTATAAGTTTATTAAGCTATAAATCATTCATACCACTTAAAAAAAGCACCAGATATCTTGCTAAGGATAAGAAGAAGGGATTCGCAGATCCTGGTAGGTCAGCGAACAAGTATTAAGAAAATATCTTCATATTATTGGATTTGGTAACGGTTTTGGCACCGTTACCAATACTTCAAAATAAAAGACCTGTACGATTACCTTTAGGTAAGAGGACCGTCTAAAAGAAAGGGACATTTAACACTGATTTAAGTAAACGGAAACTACAGTTGACAGTACGAGGGAAGGTATAAGGTATATAGGTATAAGTCACAAACAGCTGTGGGGAAGGTGACAATAGCATTAAGTTATTTTGCTATTTGTTACACAGTTGCAGGTGTCAGCACAATAAAGATTTATGATACTCACGTGTTAAAATGGCGATCCTGCTCGAAGGATGTACTGTGGAATGGCAGCGAGCTATTGTGCGTTTTTTTTTTCTGGGCAAACGGAGCTCCTGCAAAAGAAATCCATAAGGAAATGTCTTCTGCCGTGTATTACTGGATTGAGAAATTTTCTCAAAGGCAGGCAACAGTTGACGATCAGCGAAGTGGCCGTCCCGTTCAGATTGCAACAGATGCAACACTTCGACGGATGGGGGAGATGATTGGAACTGACAGACAGTTATCAATAGACAGCATAGCAACTGCAATAGGGTGTTCTCATGGTTTATCCTACGAACTGATGCACGCTCGTTCGAAGTTCTGAAAAGTTTGCTTGCTCTGGGTACTTAGGCAACTGATTGAAGTGCACAGAAGGATTCGAATGGGCTTGTCCTTGCAATACCTCTCTCGGTAGGCAGAGAAAGGAGAGGACATGCTTAACAGGGTTGTTACTGGTGATGAGCTATGGGTGCATCAATGCTAACTTGAAACAAAGCGTGCTTCAATGCCCATCGAAATATTCTTCTTCACCGTCAATGTTATGGCCTCAGCTTAGGTAAGGTTATGCTTACCGTATTCAGGAATTTTCAAGGAGTGCTCCTAGCGCATTTTCAGAATAGAAATGAGATCATCTAGCCCTACTGACGAGAGGAATGTTGCTACATCAGGATAATGTCAGGTGGCATTCAGTTCATTAGGGTGGAAACTTTTTACGGTTAACATTTTTATGTAGTAGGCATTGAGGCATTGATAAAGTGATGGGCTAAGTGTATTAATCTAGACGGAGGCTTTATTGAAAAGTAAAACTTGTTTCTGGATAACTATTTCTCTAATTATTTTTATAATAGCTCCCTGTGACCTACTTATTGCTTACTACTTTTTCCCATACTTAATTATTACACCACTAACACTACACAAGAACATATACTGAAATATATATTATATAATTAATTATAAAACTCCAAATAATGCTCTATAATTTTCTTTTCTCAATAAATGTGTCTGCGTAATTCTAGATTAATGTTTGGAGTCATTAACTTGATACAAGATAAACGGTTTTGATCAAACGCTCAACTTCTGTAAATACATATAACGTTATAACATAAACACTACTACCAACATGATTTCTCGTTTTTTTAAGCATGTACATATGTGAGTAACTTTTAAGCTTTTTTGACATTTTTCTGGGCTAAAAAACTTCCTCTATAGTCGTAGCCATAGTCTGTATGAGTTACCTATTAATAGAACAAATGCATTTTTTTCTCTAAACTATTTACTAAACCGTCAGTTAATTAACAGATTACTGTTTTTTTAAAAGTTTTTATAGACTACATTTTGTAAACAAGCTTATCAGAAAGCTTTTTTACAAAATATATAATATATTAATATATTTTGCACAGCTCATTAAAAATAGAGATGATATTACACAGTGCTGATTTAGAATTACAAATTACTATATTCGTTCTTTTTACCGTTTTGTGTTGAATTACCAACAACATCCTATCTAATATTAAGTTTCGTCGCAAGCAAGACTACCTATAGTACTTAGATTTAAACAATAAAGGTTAGCTGAATTATTATTTGGATTCTTCTTGATAAAGCACCTTTAATTAAGTTTCGAACACGTGGGCCAACTGAGCTGGGACAGAGCTCGTATATTAATATTATTTAAAATTTTCTGTATTAAATCTGTAATTGATCTAAATATAATTATTAATCTTGATGATAAGGGCGTAAAGCTACTTTTGCTTGGAATAAATTTGATCAAAAACGAATATAAACACATCATTAGTGTAATATTAGGATTCAATTAGACTAGTGGACGAATAATAAGTGTTGAAAATGGAGTTATCAATTGTTTGGTTCACCAAGGCTGAAGAGGATTCAGCATAATGAATATGAAAAATGGAAATTATCTATTTAAAAGATTCTTGCAAGAAACAATATGTTATCAAACTGTCTTGATTTTCTACATTGCCTTTTAATGAACCATTTAGGCATTTTCAATTTTTGATGCTGCGAAGTTATAATAGTGTTTTCTTTTGCGCTTATATTAAAGTTACCATTATCTTTGAATGGTATTACTAGCAAAAATGCGTAAGGATAAGTAGTAGTAGTAGTAGTAGTGCGTAGGATAAGTGGAGCCAACTTCTTTATAAAAAATGTCAATAAAAGTTTATGAACACAAACTTCTCAACGAAGAATTGCATATACAGGGTTTCCACGGCCAAGTGGGACATAGGGAGAATACATGTAAAATAGGTTTTCGGTAAATATTATCTCCTAATGCTACTTCATCCAAATTTAAGTGCCGGATATTATAACTGGGTTAACAACGAACATTTCCACAATGATAGTACAAAGAAAGTCATTTTAATAAAGCCAAAAAAATTATTATTTTTAAACCTATTATACGTGAGTTCCTAATAAGGCTTTTAATACGTCAGTTAGTGCAAGCGGCCGTGGCGCAGACGTTCACGCGACGCCTTAATAACGTAAGACACAGATTGTTTGGGGTTCGAATCCGAGAAACAGTAGTAACAATTAAAAATCGAATAATATAGCACGTGATCATTTTTTTTTTATTGTAAAAATTATTCATTATTTACCTTAATCCTCAAAATATCGATTTTATAGTCTTCAAAATCTCTGATTTTTGTAGTGTTATTGAATTTGTAGCATTATTGTTGGAGATAAAAATTAAAAAATAAAACTAATCCGCCGGGATTCGAACCCTAAACAATCCTTGCATTTGCGTTATTAAGCCGTCGCGCGAAGCATTACGCCACCGACGCTTGCACTAACTCACGTATTAAAAGCCTTATTAGGAATTCATGAAGAATAGATTTAAAAATAATAATTTTTTGGCTTTATTAAAATGACTTTCTTTGTACTATGATTGTGGAAATGTTCATTGTTAACCCAGTTATAACATGCGGCCCTTAATTTTGAATGAAGTAGTATTAGGGAGATAATATTCACCGAAAACTGATTTTATATGTATTCTGCCTATGTCCCACTTGGCCGTGGAAACCCTGTATATTGACTTTCTATTGTAATATGACTAGATCCTTGATAGGTGTTTTCATTTTCATGCGGCTTTCACCTGTAGCACCGATTACATTATCTATGTTCTGGAAAGCTTTGAATCCTTTTTTAATAACCAATTTTTGTTCTTCGGGCTCAGTCAAACAGCCTTAATTTAAACAAAGCACAATATCTTGTGTTGTAGGTTCTTGTTGGTTTCTTGTTGTAAGTTGCAATATAGAAACAGAGAAACATGGAAGTTCTCGACTTTATATTTTGCTAATAAATTCTATGAATTCGAACAATCTTTAACAGATTTAATATATGTATTTCATCGTTAAAATCCTCAATTTTAGCGAGCTCACCTGTAGAAATATATCAAACGATAATATTTAATTTTTCACGCCCGTACTGAAAACCTCATCATTTCAAATAATTTTGTCATCACTATATGATTACGCATGACAAACCGAATCTTTTGTAAATATTGCCGGTTTTGTTTCATTTTTAAAGCACGGATTTATTCGCAGTAAACTCAAACACGCCTTAAAATAAGATCCACTCATTGGATGATCATAAATATTTTAATATTATAAAATTATACAAGATAATGAGCTTCATGACGGAGCAAGGCAATGAATGTTTATTTAATGTTAATGTTCATAAGTCTTCTAATTAATATAAGCAACTACACTGAAACGTGGCATTGTTTATTTTTCTACGCAAGAGCATTTATCTTGTATGTATGTATACGTAGGTTTTCAAATAATTTCTTGTTTTTTTTGAATCAAAATTCACATACAAAATACGCGCATATAATAGGTCGAACTGTAGAAGATTATTTTGCGGGTAAACTGATATAATATTGCTACAAATTATTGAGAAGGAAATATATAGAAGAATAATTTTATATTTACGCGTTACTGCTCTGTTCTTACGTCTAATTCAAGATTATAAAAATGTCTTCTCCTAGCACGGAGGCTAATCATTATGCAAACAATAGTTTGATAGTATGCTGCTATACTGCATTGGAATTTATTGATATTGTAACACTCCATGTCTAACAACAAGCATATAACTTTTGTTTTGAAGCTGGTGATTGATAGTTTTCCATAAACCTCCGGTAATGCATTGTAATGCTTGGGGGCCCAAGCTTTATAATGCAGTTAGTAGAATTCTGCTTACGCGGTAATCTACGGCGCGGTACTTTCAAGTGTTCTCTGTTTCTCGTAGAGCACTGATGATAAATCCCATTTCTAGAAAATTCTGTATTGTTGTTGTGTTCTCCCTCTGCAGCTGTCACTATGATTTAACTTACAGTTAATTCTGATTGCTTTTTTTGTAAGACAGATATACTGTGGGGTTAGCTCGACATTCCCCAAAAAAACGCACCTTAGCAGATATTGAAAAGTAGAGAAGTATGCCATCCGTGCTGCTTTAACCGTTGCTATGTGTGCGATTCGTCTTAAGACAATATGCCTGCCGATTGTTTTGTTGCAAGGGCATCAATATATATTCCCCATTTTAAGCCGGTGTCGATGGTTACCACCTAGAATTTAACTGTAGCGTTTTCACCATTGTGTTAATAAGTATGATGTTTTGCGTTTTATCCTTATTAATTTTTAACTTGTTGGCCGTAAAGCATTCACAAGCATCGTCAATTGCTCCCATCGATTTGCATTACAAGTCCTATAAATTTTGAGCGTGCATATTACACACACTAGCGCGCGCATATTTTACATGTACGTATCATCTGTAGGCGTAGCAAAGTTACGACAGTGGGGGACGTAAGGGCTTTCCACTTTCAATCGTATTAGTGCGGTAGGAGTAACGGAATTAGTACGCGTAACTTGTAACTATCTAGTTTTCCAAATGATGTATCTATGCAATAACATTTAACTGAAACAAAACTCTATAAAAATTGTAACTAAAATAAAATTCTTATATTCAAAACGAAACAAAATTCTATAATGAAATTTACGAAATAATGTAGGCTTAATGCAGACGGTGTTCAAACGTCTGTCCCTCCTGCATCAAGCAGTATCCTAAACGGTATATAAAATGCATTTCGTACATTAGCTAACATTTCAGGAGGAATGGTTTACATGGCGTCGAGAATTCATTCTCTTAAGCCATCCAAATCAATCGCTCTATTTTCTTCAACGGTATATATTTTCGACTTCAGATGTCCCCACAGAAAAAAATCAGATGTTAAATCTGGAGAACGTGCGGCCCAACAGATGTCTACACCCCTAGCACGAATACGCCTTCCCGGAAAAAATATCATTGAGATACAAGGCGGCAATTGTGAACGGGGTAGCCATCTTGTTGGAACCAAACATCTTCGAATCTAATACCTGAGATTGCTCGAATTGTAGGAATTACCTAATCGAGATACCTTTCTCCATTAAGCGTGCCATTAATAAAGAATGGTCCTACAATATTATCCCCCAGAATACCCGTCCAAACATTAAGTTTTTGCGGGTATTGTGAACGAGCGTTGTAGGTTAGGTGAGGGTTTTTCCTAGCTCAAAACGGGCTGCAGATGGGTTACGTCGACCGTGTAATGGAAACGTTGATTCATCAGTGAATAGAATGTTACTAATTCACTGATCGTTCGTATTAGCCATGTCCATTACACGCTCACAAAACTCCATCCGCCGCCAGTGATCGTCGAGATATATTGCATTAGTCTTATGAAGCTTATATGACTTGTAGCCATATTTCTTCATAGTCTTTAAAACCATATTTTTACTAATGCCAAATATAGCGGCAATTTGCCGAAAACTAGATGAAGAATCTTCTTCAACACTTGCACAGATTAGGACTTCCTGCACCTCTTGTTCTTCAGGGACGACACGACGTCTTTTACGGTACATGTACATATATGTGTGTGTATTTGAAGTCGAATGGGAACCGTTCACTAGGCCAATCTATATATTATGAATTGTAGTGGACCGAGTGTAGAGCGCTGAGCCACTCCATGTTTGATCTTTTCTGTTATTGATATATTGTTGATCCATACAGTTAGTTGCATTCTATTATATATATAAGTACGATTTCAGTTCAGGATGGTTCGTTTTATCCCGTAATATTTAAGCTTCCAGCTTCTAGATGAGAATGTCTGTGCTTGCGGAGTCAAAGATTTTGATAAATCAATTAAATTCGTATCTGTATATGCGTTTTTGTCAAATGTCGAATATATATGTTTTAGAACATTCAGAATTTCGTCATTACAGAGCGCCCTCAATCCGTGTTGATTCTCTGTCAGCAACCCTTTCCCATCAAAGTATTTTACTAATCTATTAGTGATCGTCTGTTTAAACATTTTGAAGATGGGGGCCTTAGTTTTGTACGTCGTCAATGTTAACTTTTTTTGTAGTGGTATTACTTTTGATGCTGTTAGTATGACAGGAAAGACATCTTGCTCAACACACTGGTTCAATATGTCACATAAATGTTGGCTTATTTCCAGCTTGATCTGCTTAAGAAGAGAAATACTTACTAATATGTCATCTGACTAAAGAAATATTATTTTTACTTTTTCTTATATTCTTCTTAGATTTGTAACGAAAACACCAGATTTCTTGAGATATTTGCAGATTTTCAAGACCATCTCCCCGAAGACACGAATTTAATAATTATAGTCTATTTACAATTCTTATTAACTTCGGCAGGATGATACCATGATAATATCATCGACAGGATTTTTTATATGCATTATATCATCCAAGACAATAAGCAACTTCTCTTCTAAATCAAGAACTACTGCCGCTAACCTATTTTAATAATATTGTTCCTTCTTGAATATCGTTCAAGTGAATCAAACTAGCATAGTAGCATTTCATTTTCTATCTTTATCTCGAATTTGTCATGGAATTTTTTTGCATCTGTTATAACTTTTCCAGCATTTTTTCCAAAACATATCTTTATTTGGTTGCGAGAAAAGCATTCTTATCGAAGCCTATGTAACAACTCATCCTTCATAATAATATTTTGCGGTCTAGTACTATTGGGAGACGTTAATAACAGCAGATAATAGTTGCTATTATTTCCTTGTTCTTTTATTTTTAGGACTTAATAAGTCATTAACACAGCATATTGATGTAACGAAGATCTGATGAGTGAATCTGCTACGTTGTTTTACGATCATGCTACTATTTAAGAATTGTACGTGTCTCTAATTTTTACGTGATGCATATTACATAAGCTTTAATGGGTGCTAAATTGTACGCGATACAATATAATGCCTGTGTTGTGCAGTCGTTCCTGATGATATTTACCATCAATAGAAGTTCATGTCGTAATTCCACTCTGGACAAATGTGTTACATCAGCCTTGAGTTTTTTTTTTTATTATTTTGGAATTATTACATCTTTTCATCTGTTACGAGTAGTAAACAAAAATTCAGTTAAAATGAGCCGAGTATGTTGATGTAGGTTCTCAACATGCATGAATATGTTTGGATATCCTTGAAGGTGCGAGTTATTTTCACCGAGCCATTTGTTTATGTTATACTTAATGTAGATAGGTAAGCAGTTCGCGATGATTTTTTTACATTACCTACTTATATTCTCTGCTAATTATACACTATTGACTTTGATTATATTAAGTATCCTATATATTCTCGTTTTATCTTCTATCTACTTTCCTTTCAGAGCCTTGACTGACTTTACCTCGAACTAATCTATGTACTATTTAGTACTAAAAGATTCGACTTTCTTCTATTTAATGAACCGTTTTAATGAATCGTTTTAAACGCGTATCACCGCAGAAACTTATTGATTAAGCATCTACCGCAATTAATCTACAATTAATTATCTGAGAATCCTGGCAAAACATAAACCTCATCGCTTACCCACGATTTTAAGCGAAGTCTACTAAATTAAATTAGAAGTTATATACAGTTCGATATTTATTTTCATCTCTTTTTGTTATATTTCAATTTTACCTAAATATGTATATTATGTATACAGAAATTACTTTCTTGAATTACCTAGAATTTGTACAAAATTTGGGTTGAAACAATATTGAAATTTTCTACGAAATTTATTTTATTTCTTCTCCGTTTGGTTGGTTCATATGGTCCTTTCTTACCTTTGTGTAGTTACGTCAAGTCATTCAGTTCCCAGGATTAGGACAATCAACCAAATTAATAATGTCTAAGTTGTGGAAGGAAACGTAGAAAGTACTCAGAAATGATCTACTGGCAAGCAATATTGAAACATGATATTCAAGTAAATACAAATTTCATAAGATGTATCCGTATAATTTGCAGCAGCTGTTTGAATTTAAAGGAACGGATTTGAGTCTCGGGCACAATTTTTTTGGGCGGTTGGCTATGAAGTAACTGGGACTCACGTTTGAGTGATTGTTTACGGTCGATCCCATCTAACTAATGTTGTACTTAATACAATTTTTAGAATTAGACACGTTGTATAATCTATTAGTTCTGTATTTAAGGTAATTGTATTCATGCATATTTATATCCTTACTAAGACGGTTTTGGAGATGATTACAAAGGGCTCAAAAATTTCTCTCCAAATCATTGGTTTGTAGAAAGCACTAAATATGGTCAATAGATAAGCGACATAAAATTACCATCATTAAGAAGGTGATTGTGCTAAAAAGGATAGTAGTTTTGCCGGATATTACCTATAAATACTACAAAATTATTCCACTGTAATTCCACTTATTCTTGCGTTGCAACACAAAGGCAATGGAATTGAAAACATGATTTTTATGTCAAGTGGAGCATCCCAAATATTTATATCTCAGTAAAGTCAATTATTTCTTCATATTTTGTAGCTTATGCTCTATTGTATAAAACTTAATGGGCCGAGAACCAATAGACAGTTATAGACTTATAACCACTTCAACATGAAACTTTTAAGCCGCCGAATAATAAAATAAAAAACATTTGAATAAATAGTAAAATTTGACAAGTGTCCAGTTCTTATACTGACATTATAATGTTTACTGAGGGTTGGCAATAAGATGAGTGAACATTGCAGACGATATGATCAATTTTATAGAATAAAGAACAACTCAAACACAGGGTAGACGTCTGAAATGAAGTACTAAAACGAAAGCATATCAAAATAAGCATCAATAAAACGAAACCAATGACAATAGACCATCAACAACTAGATATTGCTATAGATAGTATTAACATAGAACAAATTAAACAATGTAGATATCTAGGCATTATATTAGATCACACAGAAGGCAGAAATCAACAACAGAACACAGATAACATTCAACCTATATTACGCTATGAGCAAAAGCTTCATGGACAAGGAAAAAACCACAGCCAAAATAAAAATACAGAAAAAAATAAACAACTAGTAATATGTAAGTAGAAGTATTTAAGAAGAGTTAAATGGGTTATCTGCACCTTCATAGAAAGGAGAGAAAGAAAAACAAAAAAAAATCAAACAACTCTATCAAGCAAGAATACAAACTAGAAGAAAGAGAGAAAGATCTATAAAAACTTGGATTAACATAATAGGGAGAACATTTTGGAACTAAGAAAAAGTCCTTACAAAAGACAAAGAAGCATGGAAGAAATTCTTACACGATGACGATTAAAACCCTGCATACTTGGCAATTTTAAATTATTGAAAATTTTACTTGCAATTTTTTCCTATTTCTGTTGCCTCTGGGGTGGACATGTAGGCGCAGCTTTTTCATAAACGAATCACTAAATGTGAAGCATAGAGAAGATGTAACTCAGTTTTCTATAATTGGTGTATTTGATTGTTGTGCAACTGAATTAATTTGTAACACAAATATAGTATTTACTGTCATTTATCTTTGAACTGTTTCTCACGATTATTAATTATACTAGCAAAATATAAAAATAAATGTACGGTATTTGGTGGAAATTTTAACATAATTTTTTTGACTACAACTATATCATCTTAAGTATTGATGCTTAGCTTCCATAATGCTTAGGTGTCTGTTTTGTGGTATTTAAAAGCTTTTGATTGCGGAAATGATACAACAGTTTTGCATAAAACAATATAATATTCTAGGTTTAAATCGTATTTGTATAGGAAAACTCAAAAAGTCTTATGTTATGGCACCAAATCGAGCCCACTTAACAACGAAGATCGGCATCCCTTATGACTATATTAGGTCCAAAACTTTTTCTGGTATATATGTATTAACAATTTTTCTTAAATGCCACAATACTTCTACTAATTTGTCAATGTATGCAGATGATATTAATATAGTGAAGTGATAACATCAGCAAATCTTGATCTGCTTGACATTGCAAGTTGAATCGTCAGACAAGTTAAAAACTGGATGGCTGCATCGTCTGAAAACAAGAGTAGCTATAAGTTACGTTGCATATACATATTTAAATGATGTGCTTACCGCATTAACGCTATGTACTAAAATATTAGGTATTTTCTCAAATTAAAATTTGAATTGATTCAGTCACATAGACTATTATTATGTTTTGTTTAAGTTTTATTATATTTATAATTTCTGTACTCCTCAATTAGGTTGGAGGTTTCTTCCGTTGTCCATGATTTTTTAGAAGTTTTCTAGAAGTGCATATACCTGTTTGTAGGTGTATTTTGCTATAATAAAATAAATTACGTACATCAGACATTGCGACTTGTCCCCTTCACGCACCAAATCACTACTACTGAATCACAACAACGAACATAAAAACAAACTGGTTCTAATTTCAAAGACGTTTATATCAAGCAAATATTCCTAGAACACTTGGACCCTTTGAAGTTACCGACATTCGCCGGGACACTGTTTGTGTTCGTAAAAACTCTATTTGCGGACTAACAAGTTTAGAAAACGCTCCAAAAGTTCTACAACAGTTCGCGGACTGTCACAAACGGACTGAGTTCGAGTTTTGTTTTTGTCTTGTCCGCTTGGTGGAAACCCAAGGACTCCCTATTTTTCCCATTTTTGTGCCAAACTAATATATGAACTGATCCACTGCAATCCCCAAAATTTTGAGGTTGACGACAGTGAAATTTGTCGTGATGTTTTTAAAGCTAATGATATTTTGACCGTTTACATGTGTTGTATCTGCTGTTTATAATAATTGTCATTCCTTCGACTCCAATGTACAACATAATTATAGTACCTGATGTTCATATTTGCTTCCTATAGGAAAATGGTTAAAAGTATCTATTAAATTTAAGTTGGTATTCCTGCTATGATTATGCAACGGTAATTTGCTTGTTGTATTACAGATAATTGTGGAAGGGAAGTAACGGCTGTTACAACGTTAGCGTAGCGTTAAAATCGATGACCAATTTAATGGGGACAGCAGCCTGTGGTATTTGATAAATCAAAACAAGAGACTCGTTTTTTATACCTTAAGCTTTCGAATTTTATTTTAAATTCATCCTCAGAAGGCAATTCTACAATAGCAAGATAGACAGAAAATTATGCTTAAATCAAAAAGAATCGTTATAAAATGACTTATATAAGAGTGTTGAAGCAAGCAAAACCATGAGTGTAAATAACTATGTTACAACATAAAAATCACAGACAACTATGGTACTGAATATAAAATACAACAACAATCCAGTTACTTATACAGGTATAACACTTCACTATGTCAAAAACATGTTAAAATTTTTGTTAATCATGACATTGAAATTACATGTTAAAAGTTATAAAACTATTAGAGCGGAATTTTGACATGACCGCATGTTGAGTTCGCGCGAAAACCATTATAGGTGAGGTTATGTAGAAATTATGGGGGGAACCGTGCAAAAATGAAAAGTTACTTATAAAGTTGGATTACCTGAATATGTAAGGGGAGGGGACCTTTCCGAGAGAAATTTAAATCTACAGATGAATAGCACTTATAAGGATTGTTTTAATCGGAGTCGATAACAATGATAGTGGAATTAGGATCAAATGGTTGAATGTTATGTGTATTAAATTGGGGAATATTGATGTTAAATAGTACGCTATATATATCACTAAGATTATCGATATGAAATTCATGGTGTCAGGAGTTATATGTATAAAATATATTTCCAAGAACATCCGTTTGTAGTATCCTTTTTCAGTAGCCAAAATAGAGACGTTTTCAAAGCTCATTTCATGACCGTTGTTGGAGCAATGAGCGGACAAAGCCGTGTTCTCCGAAGTTTTCATGCAATCCCTTCTGTGTTGGTAGATTCTGCTCTTCAGCAGCTGACCAGTTGTGCCTATATACACATGTCTGCAATCACCGCATGGGATCTGGTATATCACATTAGAACGTTGTTATAGTGGGGTAGTATCTTTTAAACGAGAGAAAATGGAACCTTATTAGCCTATTAGCTTATTACAATTCCACCAGTATGGGTTCCATTTTCTCTCGTTTCAAAGATACTACCCCTCTCTTTCTTCTTCTTCTATTGACGGTCTTTAGTGAAGAACGGAAAAGTTTGATAATATGAGTGGATGGTTTGATTTTGGCATTTTTGTATTAGATCGTGGACATCGATGTATTATTTCGTGAATATAAGTTATTGAGCGTCAACAGAAGAAATTATTCCCTGAAGAACAGTAACTAATTGAAAATAGAAATGTACATATCAGGTCTATGTTCAAGTGTTTTGATTATGCAATTATAATGCCTCATCTTTATTATTTATTCTACAGAGTTTCTGGGAGGTTTAATATCCAGCATAACTTTCGTTCAGTAGATTATAAATTACAACACTAAAAAAACGATAGATTTTTTGCAGGCTGTGATGTTATTAAAAAATTGATGTTTAGCACACGGTTATCTTTTAAATGCAAACAATTTTCAAATATGCCCGGATTGATTTGGTCTCTAATCATTCTGTCAATGTCATGTTAATACTGTATAATACAAGAAATTGTAATGTTGTAAGTAATATACTTGAAATGTAGTTTACTGTGTCTTCTAATAAGCAAAACCTGCTCCTGAAATATAAATGGTACCCATTAGAATTGCCGTATTATAGGAATAAATAATGATCAAAGTAAAGCCGCTCCACGGTAGGCATAAAATATTAAGTAATTAATTATATTATATAACCAATCAGCAAACTACTATTTATTCACCTTTGTGTGTAAATTGTTCCTTAATAAACATATTTTACGAAAATCTAATTAAATTATCCAACTTCATGATGATTAAGATGTACGGTTCTTGCATTTGAATCGTGGCCGCACGATACTCAAGTTGAATAATGTAATTTAAACATATTTGCCAATACATGACTTTCGTGATCATTAAATAAACGATCTTGCGACGATAAATATTTTCTTCCCAGCTGTAGTATTTGAGATTGTGTAAGGCAGACAGAAGGTTATGCAAATGCACATTCATCTATTAATTTACGATAATTCACACATCATTTGTGGTCTTCGAGTTTAGAAATTTTCTTAGCGTAAATATTATCACGTTATATAGCAAAGAATATATTACATATTAAATCGCGTGATCGACCCATTTCAATGCCAGGTCAAAGGTTTTCAGTGACTGATTTAAATGTATCAAAATAATCTGTTGTGAATTAAAAACGTATTAACAATGTACTGTTGTTTAAGTTAATTCTTCAATATCTTAATCAAATAAATAGCGATTAATTATGGCATAAAATTTTATTTTCGTTCGTTTAGTAAACTTATTTAAAGTACAAGTGGAAAGAAACAGATTCAGTCGGGCACCTATTCGTAATGTGACATAAAATTTCGATGAGTATGCTAATAGCTTCTTCAGAAATTATTTGAACGATTGACTATTGCTATTTAACTGCACATAACAGTCTTGTATGTTAATCTTTATCTATGTATGTTAGAATTTTTTCGATATCTGTATTACTTTTCTGGCTTGTTGTTAATACCTAAGCGTCGTTGATCTAGTTACTTCATTTTTGTCGAAATATAATTTTCTTCAGTTCATCTGTTATTCAATTGGTTCATAGAAAGAAGAAGATAGTAAAAGCTTTTAGTACTACCTCAACTTATAATGCAACAGGACTACAGCTAAATGAGAAAAGAGGACACGGCAAAAGGTAACGACCGCGTGTACAAGTGTGCAATTAACTGAGCTAAAATATTATAGGAAGCTATCTAATGCAACACATACACTATTCGACACTAAAATTACACTGCGAATTGTGCACGGAGGTCTACACTAGTAGTGATAACAGTTGAACATTACAATAGTGTAACGATTTTTAACGGGTCGATGGCCGCAGTGGTTAGGCGGCTGACTATTGTTGTGAGAGGACGATAGGTGCCGGGGTTCAATTCTCTGGAGGGACGGTGACATTTTTTCAGAGAGTTTAATCCCGGATCGACTTGCCATTCGCTGTTGGGAGCAAAGTGATTAACAGCGCGGCATCATAAAAGGCGATATGATGCTGTCACAAAGCCATTTAAACACAACTTACACACACTAAACTACACCGCAAGAGTTGCAGTGATAGCCAGACAAGTAATACAGCTTACGGAGTCACTGCAACTAAGCACCCACCACACATTAAAAAAAAAAAAAAAATTAGTGTTCAATCAGCGCTGAATGTATGTATATCACGGATTTTAAAATTGAAGGAGTTTGTTAAAAAGGATATAAGCAGCATTCTTTGAAAAAATGATCTAAGTTTAGAAATTTTCTAAGTATGCACTTATTAGCCTTCTTGCTTCAAAAAGTTATGTATATTCCTAAACATTCCTCATTTCAAAAATTGTCAGTTTTACCTTTTAGTAATTTGAAGCTAGCGCAAAGTGGAATAGACTACTTCATTATATTATATCAATAAACAGCTTCTATTTATCTAAAACCTTATTTAAATAATTTAAAAAGTAAAATTAAGTAATCTTTTTTATCGTACAATTACTAATATAATAGAGTCAATGGTCTATGCTTCAGTAACAATCTTGGAGTTTTCTTTGTAGCGGATACGCTTTTGTAGTCACAAGAATTTGCAGAAACTAACCATTGTTGTACATGTACACTGCTACTCTCGGAAGTTTGCCCAAAGAGAGAAAATTAGAAAAACAATTTCATCGCCAATATCAGTTTTGAAAATAGCCAGAAGTCACACAGAGTCAAATCAGGTAATCGATGATAATGATATCTTTTTGGTCAAGTAGTCACGTGCCCTGATGATAATAACCTTGTGCAATGGTTCATTGTCGTGCAACAAAAACCAACTGGCTCGCTTTCGATATTCCGGTCGAACTCGTCGAATTCTGGCCCCGTAGAACTTCCAGATAATATTCTGCGTTCACCGTCTAACCTTCTGGACGAATTCACTATGAACAATTACCTTTAAATCGAAGAAAACGGATTGTCTTGATTTTGCTCTTCTGAATGCGTCATTTTTTCTCATTCAGCTCTTCGGGTGACTTCCATGCCGCACTCTGACGTTTTGTTTTTGACACGTATTGAAAACACCATACTTCATTACCAGCTACAATGGCTGACATGCTTGTCGGATTTCTTTCGGACATTTTTAACATGTCTTTGCAATTCAGAACTCTTCAATATTTTTGGTAGTCTGTCAGAGTGTGTAGCACGAAGCGTGCGCAGACCTCCTGTTTGCCCAAATCTTCGTTTAAAATTCGATAGACTGTGGTTTTCGGTATCCCAGTTTCCTCTTCGATGTGTCTCGCAGACACAATTTGTCGAAGCGACAACGATTTTCTTTGACTATCTCTATGTTGTTTTCATTGTGAGTGTTTTCTGGTTTGCTGCTCGATAATCGTCCTCACAAGGTCCTCACGACCGTCATGGAATCGGTCAAACCAACAGAAAACCTGTGCACGAGACATGTATTCATCTCCGTACACATTATTTAGCGTTTCGTACGTTTCTGCGCCATTTTTACCTAATTTAAAACAGAATTTAATATTTGCTCTTTGTTCCATATTGATTTTCGATCGACGGATACAAAGTGACTTCAGATAAAATGTCAAACCACACTGAAATATCAACCGAATTTCCTCAAATTTGAGATTAAATAGATGAAGGGTAGAACATTCGCCTACTATCATTCACTCATAGATGTTGCTGCGCAAAGAACTTTGATGGATTCCGAAGAAATAATTTTTTTTCTAATATTTTCAAGTATAGTCTGAAATCAGAGCATTGGTTTTTTTCAATCATACAGTCAGTATTATTACTTCTCATTCTTGTCTCCTTCTAAATTCTACCACCCCCTGAATTTACACCACTCGTCCAAACATTTTGTAGATGGAAATGTTTTTATTAGCAATGGTGCAAGTTGATGTAGCTAGTTTAACTATCATATGTGGTCGTCCTTGCAAAGTATTTGTTCTGACTAGTAATATGTATGTATGTATGATGGTTTAAACAACTTGGATAAGTCAAAGCTTAGTACTAACAATAACAATTATTAAATACTCTGTTCAGTATCACACACGTTAAGCAATTAAACTGACTGTAATAGATGATGAAAATAAGTAAATATTTACTAAACTAGTGGTTATAGTTTGCTAGTTAAGTATGCTTCAAACACCAGCGCTTATGCTATCTGAAGAAACGTATTTGACTTGACGATGAAGTACGCCATTTATCCGACCTACGCGGAAGCTTTCTCCGTAGGGATTATTGTTTTTATCGTAAAAGTTTGTAGTTGTCGGCATGTAAAGTTGCAATTTATGTCTTACAAGTTCGGATTATAAACGCGACAGGAATTAACATGAAAGGTTCATGAAACACTTGTTTGTATAATAACCGGATAACAAATATTGCAAACAAAACTTTAGGAAGTGCTTACTCATTACTCACTAGAGAGAGCTTTCTATTTTTAACACATTTTTTCATGTAGCTAGTTACAAACGATTTTTTTCTATTTCCGATACTAATCAAAGTGTGAATAATTGTTAACCATAGAGATAGATGTATTGCAGCTTGCACCACTCTAGTTATGTACCAAATTTTGTCCTGCTAAATCAGTGTAGTACATACTGATTTTTTTCGAAAATTGAGACCTCACTTTGAAAGCTCATAACTCTTGAGGGATGCTATTTGGTATAGAGAACATTTAGGTGAAGTTATCATATGCATGAGGTTTTCACATCCTTGTTCTGTTTGGGTTCTTAAATGAAACACCCTTTGCAGGGGTAGTCATGGAGGGCAAGGTCTGAAATTGATGGTGCAAGTCATCTAGTGGGTGCAAGCTAGCTACTTTATTCTGAAATTTGCTCGTGATAAGGAGGGGTGCTAGCTTATAAATATATATATTAAATATGAAGGGCTGGTAAACTTTTGGGTGGAAATATTGAAATTGATGGTGCAAGTCAGCTAGCCTGTTTTGAATAATAATAATAATAATAATAATAATAATAATATTACTTTTGCAGGCGCTGCCGAATGTACCGTCAAACGGAGTAAAACAAATCGAAAATGGAAGTTTTTCTATGATGGTATAGTGTGTACTAAAATTATGTAAAGTAATTTTATTTGCGAGGTAACTCACCTTGTAATTTTTACTTTTAATTTAAGTACGAGTATAGTGGATCACTTTAGAACCGAAAAATATTCCTACTTCCTTAACTTTGTTTAAAAAGGGAAAATAAGAGGGCAAATTTAGGAAAAAAAGAGCTTTTCATACAATTTAATGGAATAAACAACACTCTTTTATAAACATGTATAAACTGCAACTGAGCACCCACAACACATAAAAAAAAGATAGAAAAACCTTAAATAACAATTTTTATATAATATGTATGCATGACATATTAACAATAAAAGAAACTCAAAAATATTCTAAAAACACAAATGTCACCTTTGGTAAATTATGTGATCGCGTTACTCTAGATAAAAGGAATATTGCTAAACATCATTTGGTTGCTTTTGCCAGGATGTTCGAACACTTTTCGGATTATTTGGCACTTCTCAATAACAGTTTAACAGAAAAAGGTGTTGTTTGAGACTTTGTTTCTTCCTTCAGACATTTAATGAATATTCATAGTCTTTTTCGAACTCGATTTTGGCTATGTACAACTTGTGTGTCTTATATGTTATGAGTTTGGCAATAACAATATTTCCACGAGGTCCCAATTTTTTTGGTGGTTCCAAGACATTAAGAAATGGCTTATTATTACTCTATTCCCCATCGAGTTACATTTTTTTATAAACATATATATATATACACTTGTCTAAAATAAAATTTGAACTTATGCCTGAGTTGCGCTGTGTCTATTACATTGAATTATGCTTATGTGATCCATAGCTCTTTCGACTCTTAGTGTGCAACAGTTTGGTTTTCACATTTTTTTTAATAAGTAAAATTTAACCCAAATTTCAACAAATATTTACAACGTACTTACACGGTTTCCACCCCTTGAGTACCGACATATCAATGCTTACAATCTCGACTGATGACAAACCACCAACTCCCGCATCTACAAGGAATATACAGTCGTATCGTGATGTTATTAGTATGCAAATACGCATGTGATCTGCTTTACCCTGTATGATCCGCTTTTCCCCATTCGACGGTAATTGGGAGAAATTATACTACAGGAGGTCGGCTAGTGAATTGAACGTGAATAAGAACCTTAGATTAACACTTAAAAATGAACGTAGAATGAAATCTGATGACGTAAGGATACACAGATTCAATAATAATTTATACTCCAGACATTCTATGTTGTTTACTCAGATGAAGCTACGTTTTGTAACGCCATAATTCACTCAGAAAAAGAGACACATTCTGCTTCGGCCCAGAATTAACAGGAGTTAGCCCACAGTACTTCTTGTTGACTGCGTCTTAAATGCAGTTAAATATTTTAATTTGCTTCATCAGAAAATTATTGCTTTTGTTGCCCACACCCTAATAATGAAAATCAAAAATACTAGAATAATAATTATGGCATTAATCTAATATTTCACAGATTCTGAGAACAAATATTATAAATAAATGCCTAAGTATATTTGCTAAAGAAGGTTTTAACTAAACTTACGTCATAAATTGGATTCGGAGAATGTATTGTTTTATTGTTTCTTGTTAAAAATGTTTTGTAAAGTCGATTTTATTAAGGCTGCTGTTATTGCATAAAATGGTTTAGACTATAGCTGCTATAACTTCTTTAAGAAACCATTATCGGACAAATATTTCGACTTTAAAATAATTACAGTTGCTTAATTTGTTGCGCATTTTCTCGAGTAGTATTTGAGCGTATTTTTATAACACGTAAATGTCATAGTTATAATAGCTATAATCAAAACATAATGATAAATTGTTTTCAAATAATTTAATCTTCTTTCCCGGCTAATGTTGTTATGCAAGCAATAATCTAGTTATAATGAGGATGCACAATTACTGAAGCTTCTAACGTCATCGCAGTTGTATAATAGCTATAGGTGTTGTTATATTGAATAATTTAGTTTCGTATATTACACAGGTGTGGAGTGTGTCTGACTAACTTAAGACAGTTTCGTGCTATTTTTGCATAACGGCTACTGTTTAAACATGAATGAAGACGTTTTAGTAATGAATTCTTTTAGGAACATACTCTAAATATATTTTTTAAAACTTAAATTGGGACATTGTTTCTTAACTGAAACCATAGCTTAACGAACTAAGTTGAATTCTAAACAAATCTAATAAAAGTTAATCGTCCATAAAATGAAATTGCTTTCTTCTAGCAACTGGTATGTACTGGGTACTATGTATCGATTTGTAACTTTATCAAGTTTAAAATTCGTTTTCCCGTGAAACAGATGTTGATCTGTTACTTTAATTACGTTAAAGTTAATGAGACTTGAGATTCTAATTTGTGATAAATTATAAGTCTAGCGAATAGTAGGTATATATAATACTAATACGCACACTACTTATATGACAAAATGATACTGAGTTTAACTAGTTTAGAAACTTAATGTCTTTCTATATCAGATTAATTAAGATAGCTAGAAACACTTAAAATATCTTTTTATGAGACATAACAATTTCAACAATTCTAGTTCCAATTCCATTAGTACCCTTCTAATCCGATATTCCTAATGATTGTAGGATTGATTTAGATATCGTAGCTTGCAATGGTCGCAAAATTGACACTGCTTTGCTCATATTTTTCAAATATATATCTTAAAAAGCTCGAAAGTATCTTTAACTTTGACTTGGCTTTCTCAGGTCACGTAGCTTATTGTTTCTACTTATTGAGAAGGTCATTATTTCTTCATGTGAGTTTCTTCGAGTGTTGTTCTCCAGATGGAGGCATGTTTCTTTCCCTGTTATTCTCGGACTTCTTGTTTGTGAACAGTTCATCTGGCTTAGAGCTTCCTATAACATTGTAGTGTTTTGAAAGTCATATCAGGCCTGATTATCGGTACAGATATGGAAGTTTGGTCTTCATATCCTTGTTCTCCTTTCTGCAACTTGATTTGACCTGTTTTTTGGTCTTTTTTTGTCGCCCATAGGAGAATAGTATAGGTATACTATTACCATTTGGTTATAATTAATATATTATTTTTGGTTTGGTAATTCTTCAACAGCCTCCGTCATGTCATTGTAGCTTTTTGACAACTCTGTCTATATGATTGTTCCAGTTTAGTTTTTGGTAAATAAATTACATCTTTCTTTTGGTAAATAGGCCAGTTGTTTTATTAGGATTGATATTTAGTTCTTCTCCCATGCAGCATCTACTAATGGTATCCAGTGCGTTTTGCATGTTTGCATTTTATCGCAACGGTCACACCATCTGAGTAGCCCTTGATGTTAAAACCTTCTTCCTGTAGCTCTTTGGCTAAGGAAGGACGGCACGGGCAATGATGTAACAACGTCAGTATTTCGTTATAGCATATTCTTACCTCATCTGAAATTTATGAATACTTAAGATCATGTTAAAAAAATTAGATTTTTACTGTTTATGTTTTTGCGTAAGTCTGAATAGTATACATATATTATGTAGGATATATAGTAGCGACATTTTTTTATATATATTTTGATGAAACTTTCTTCAATTTGGAAAATTAATTTGAAATATTGGGTAGTTTAAGAATCGAGCGAGGAGATTAAAATAAACAAAAAAGTCCAATAAAGGTGTGGTCAATTTTCAATGACAAAGGAAAGTAATTATTAAATAGAAAACTTGTGATAAGGTATTAAACATTAGGAGTGAAAAGAATATATATTTTATAACGTAATATATTGCAAAAGAAACACAATTCAATATCTATAACTTTCAAAAATACCATCACCGTTGACAGCAAGGAATTTTCTATCTCGTCTGTGTATTAAACGTGTAGTCCGTTTGAGTGGGTGGTTGCTTTAGCCTTCCCCTTAAATCTAGATTTTAGTATCTAAAGCCTAGCTAATAAAAGCTACGACCTATTAAGGCATTTTAACACAACTGCTTTTTGTCTACCATAAATGCTTTTAAATTTGAGCTAAATAGATGTTTAATTAAAAACAAAAAGTAAATAATTTTGTGAAATGTCAAAAGATGCCAGCATGCCGGACGACTAGCTTCCCCATTCTATTTAGAGACCATAGTATGCTTTTAAAGGAGATGTAGTTGATCATAAATTAAGTATCAAATATGAGCGGTGAGAGTGAAATCGGACGTTTTTTGCGGCCTTCTGACCACGAAACAGTAATTTCTGCCCGATATTTATAGATCTAATGAGTCATTTTCAGACAAAGAGGAAAAAAATGTTTCTGCCTGCAATTGTCGGTGATATATTGTTTTACGTTTGTGATTTCTGTGTACAGTTATAGTAATTCAACAGTTTTGCACCATCTTTTTAAATAAAAACAGATACTGATTTGAACAGATAGTGTTCAAATCAGTAGTGTCTTTGTTTTAATGAGTATTTTGTGTTCCAAATATGATTTAAATATCCCAGGTCTATGTTCGGATATTTCATTGTAAATATTTTAAGTCTAAATTTTCTCCAAAAGACATTTACTGTTAGGAGCAAAAGAAAGTGGACACCTCATTTTTACGGTTTAATACTAGCTATATTATTTTTAAATACTCCTGGTAAATGGTAATTCTATGGCATCTGTTGAACACTAACCTGAAAATATACTCAAGTACTGGTCAATGGAAGCCTATTTATTCAAATCAGACCATTGAAATTACTTAGTTTTGTCTGTTGTTACCAAACCTCTTTATTTAAATTGCATATAATAAAAACTGACAAATGAATTCCAAATTTTTGACTTGAAATTATTGTACAACGACAGATTCTTCCCGCTTGTTGCGGCAGTATAAGAAGATAATTGCACTCAGATTCCAATCAGAAGAAGCTTCTTACCAATAAAAATAAGTACGCAATGACATATTTAAGAAATATATTCTGTTAGTTGAGAAGGATTCTGTTTGGTAACAACGTGCATGTATTTAGTAGTATAGTGTGAAATAGTATCAGAAAATAAATTCTTGTTCTAGACTTTAACTTTTTATTAGCATTGCTAACGAATGCTAAAATATCAATTTATTTAATTTAATTTAATTTAGCAATTATTCGCAAGGTGTAAAGAAAAAAGCAACAAAGAAAAAGACGCCGCCTTGATCAATTTATTACATTCCTACCTACTACATCAGCTCTTATCGCTTTCCGTAAGGGGTGGTCTGTTTGTTTAACACGATTTTGAACTTCTCCAACTATCGATTTCTTATCGAGAAAAGAAAAAAGAAGTACATATCTAGATCGCTAGCTGTCACCGGAGAAACGGAAATTCTGCACTTTAATACTTGACGAGTATAAATCAATCATACAATCTGACCCCTTAGGTCGAAATGTTCACCTTTAAAAAGGATCACAATCTCGTCGGTTATTTCCTCTAGAAGCTCGTAAAGCTGAGAAAAGCGGCGTCAAATATCAAAGGCCCTATCTGTAAATTAAGTTTGATCCTTCTTTATTACATCTGATACGAATTTTAGTCACTTATGTAAGAAATTTTATCAATATTTTGCTAAAAATAACCATAAAGTGATATATACAGTATATAGTAGTTGGCAGTTAGATAGTAGTTTAGGGAGTATATTTTTAATTATTCTTGATATCATATTTAAGAACAAATCCTTCACTAAAAGAACAATTAATAAATAAGAGATAAAGCGAAAAAATAATAAATTTAAAAAAGAATATAATTTAATACTAAGACTATAATAGTAAAGCGGTCGTTTTTTGATGCTCTCAATGGTCAAAGCTGTCGTTTTTTGATAGTGAAAGTCTAGAAAACACATTTATGTACATACACAAAATTACACAGCAAGAGCTACAGTGGTAGTCCAACTAGTAACATAGTTTGGAAGCCATTATAGCTGTACCCATTATAAATGAAACTAATAATAAAAATCTATTAATCTCAACCCTAAAATACAAAAGACGATCAAAGTTATGTCGTTTATAAAAGATTGCAAGAAATTTTATTTATTTACGTTATTATTGCTGATCCTATATATCAATGATTGCTTGTAAGTATTTTTGTTGGCATGCCTGCCTATACGATTTGATTGTCCATTTACTCTGCGGAGAAAGTTTTTGTAAATACCAAGAAGCTGATAATGACAAAGAACATCTGCCTGTTCTCGACCTAGTTCGCGTTTTGACTCTTCTCAATGCAGCGCAGAATAATCTCTTCGGGGAGAGTGAGATTAATTTTAATTGCTTTTACTACATAAGGAAAAGGTCTTCTGAAATTCTGCTTTGCTAAGGCCTTTTATCAATTTTGGGTGCAGTTGAAAAAATGACGGAAAAATCTGTCTTTTAGGACAAGTTCGATGCAAAATCTGTAAAATTTGTTTAGTTGGAGATAAATCTGTTGTTTAGTAGTGAGCATTTAATTTCAACATTAGGTTGTCTCTAAATTTATTTAGTTTAATCAAATATAGCAGTAAATTTGCTGAGAATATAGCCGTGTAAAGTTGGTAAGCTCTAACCTCTGTCTAGGAGTTAGAGGCTTTACTGTCCTGCCTTTTTCTGCTTCTATAATTTTAGTGACAGCTTTGGTAAAAATTCTAATACTTTGATACCTCGAAGACCATCTAATTTTGCAAAACGGGGTATTAAGTATTTTTCTTCGTAATACAGTGCTTTCTTTGAATAAGAATACTAACAAAATGGAAATTGCAAGTAGAGGACGCTATTGTTCGTTTAAAAAGTGAAAATGCATTGAGAAAATTAGTACAATAATAAGTATGTGGACCAATTCAAAATAGCAAGAGAATTTAAAGATTTATTTGCCAACACCACAGTTATAAATTAAACTAAAATAGAACATTCTTTTACATTTACCACTAATTATTTTGGGTGGAGAATCAGCAGTGAGTTGATCTCGTCGGATGTTAGCCAACAACCAAATGCTTATACAAACCTGTCATAAAATCGGATAACGGAAAGTAATTTCAAGAAATGAGCAATACCATTTTTTGCATTGGTCATGTTAATTGTTTAATTTTTAGTCTACATAGGTCGACCTAGACAGTTTTCTGCTTCTTTGTTTACTGGACAGATATTTCCTTTATTTCTTGCTTCGCTTCATTCATTCCTAAACCCAAATATTTATATATTAGTAGTATACATATATAGTAACGTGTCTTAAAGTAATCAATATATTTTTAGATTTCATTTTGAAATTCTGTACCATGACTTCGAAATTATTTAACATCTAGTAATCCTTTTAATAGCCCTTCAATATTCTCGTCTTACAACTTAACTTCTTAGTAAGTAGTCATCCATTAACTCAAGAATAGAATGTACAACATCTGAGATACACATCTTAAGTGGTAATCATGCTTTCAACTTTATAAAAGTACGAAGTTTGAACAGAGAAGGCGAATTAATATGGAGGATGTTCCGCGCGGTTTCACAGCGTTCTCTTATTAAGTTTAAGTTTATTATTTGAGGAAAGTTTATGTCTATATTTTAAGTTTAAATTTACACAGAGAGCGGGATTATTTGACAAATAATTATGTAAATATTTAAACTAAAAAAAATTCTTGTTGACAATTTATGTATTTATACATCGACAGGAATCGAGTTACGTGGTTACGTATATAAACATCCTTTGATTTGAGTTTTTGTTATTTGGGTGCTAGTAGATACAATTCGTATGTGTATACATTGTTATCGGATGCTTATTCGCTTATATTCTGAAATTACATAATGGCTTAAGTGATTTTCAGCAGCTTTTATAAACCGAACGTAATTTTATATGCAGGCAGCTTCACTTCAATAAAATATAGTAACAGGC